>JAJMIV010000173.1:0-22002 GCA_030563445.1 Metschnikowia gruessii
TATGAAATAATCATGATGCATTCTACACAGGACTTGCAGACAGCTGTGTTTCACACTTTTGGACGAATTCGAGGACACAATGAGAGTGAGAATAGAAGAAAACTCTGTTTTTTCGCCAGACCAGCAGGAATGTATCAACAAGGCTGCCCCGTATTTCTCACAGAGAATTGTTCATCTTGAAAATGGGTTGGTTCACCTCAAATCAAATCAAAATGATCATTTTGCTGCTCAACAAAATGAGTTGCGAGAGTTTACAAATCTGTTGCCTGATATGGTAGCGAAAGGTTGCGAAAGTTATTACGATTTTTTTGAACAAGAAAGCGAGATTCAAAGAAGCATGCATATGGAACTCTTGAAGCAGTACGAAGAAATGGACAGGAACCTCTTGGAAATGAAAAAGGAATCCTTAAAAATGACGAAGGAATTCTTCGAAATGAAGAAGGACATCTTCAAAATGATGGCCCGAGAAACGATGACCCAAGAAAGTATGACCCAAGAAACGATAAAGGCGATCTATATGTTACAAAACCAACCCCAGTTACTCTCAACTGGTTTAGGCCGTATTGCAACCACTTCAGCACCAGTAGTTCAGCCCACGAGTATACCTAAACTTGACGAATTGCAACTGTCGAGTGACGAGAAAAAAGAAAACGTCAGTAGGAAGAAAGTGAAGATGGAAAAAAAGCGCTTTTCAGGACCAGAATTCTCTATGCAAACCTCCGTCACCACTATTCCTGAATTGTTGAAGGAATGGTATGAGTCGGAACCAGGAAAACTTTCCATCCACGAAAGGGATCAGATGTATAAAGCTGCTTGGAGGCGGCTGCTGCAAAGGGAGTCTTCTCACAGAAGAAAGAAAGTCTTTATCAGATTTATCAAGACTGAAATGGGGGACAAATTGAAACTTCAACGAGATGAAGCTTGTGAGATTCTTGAAACGTACCGAATCGATCACGATTGGACTATGAATAAAATGCGCGCACAGCTTGAAAATAAACAGGGACGAGTCAAGGTGTTTGAAACCACCAAGGGAAATCTTGTTGCCACGAACCAATGAATATTTATAAACCCAGACATCCTTCGTGTGGCTGTGGAAAACTCTTTGACTTTGAATTTTGGATTACGAAGAAGGCTACATGGTTATGATAGTAGTCAGGCCTCTGGGACTAGTTTTTTTTCTAAAGAAATTAAGTTAAGTCACGATTAGTTAATGTGATATAATTAAAAGAAAATTTAAAAGTATGTGCCCACCTTGTTCACTTGGTCCTTTATGCCACTTGAATGATGTTATTAAGAAAGGATTGACACATTAACTTGGCCCCGAAGAACTGGTTGCAGAGCAAATTTGAAAGAAAATCTACTCAACTTAAGTTTTTTAAATAAAATAAAGCTAACCATGGATTTATCGTGTTCCCTTGATGAGTATTTTTCAACCTATTATGGGTAATAATTCGACTGGTCACATGCTTTTATAGGTTGCTTGATTAATAAACGCTGTACTACACACTAAAGCACTTTCAAGAACCTGTAGACAAGCATTTAAACCCCTAACAGAGATTCTTGAGTAAACAGTCAAAATATTTTTTATGGCTGATATGCCAAACGTGGCGAGCAATATCAAATTTGCAAGATACCTCTTTTTTTACTAGTGATGCTGTATTTAATACACAAGCACTCGCCATATCAACTTCTGACTAAATTACCATTGTTTGAACTATCAAGCCATAAAATTCCTTCAAAAGAAATTAAAACCATTTCTTCTTTTCTGCTATGAAATGCTATCAGTTCTTCAATTTGGGGAAGTTATGTGCAAGGGTAGACATCGTGAAAAGATTGGACAAATCGTTGCTTGAGAGGTCCGCTATAGTGATTTCAAGCTTCAACTCGCTAGACAATTTATCAGACAAACTAAGGTATATGGAATAGTATCCAACCAGTGTGATATTGCACTTGATTTGGATTAATTCTTTTCCAATGCTCTTTTACTACTTTGTGGTTTAGACGGGCCATCTTAACTGTGAGCTGAAGTTACTTATAAGGTGCTCCTGAAAGTAAGACAGATTTGGATTATACATGCAGCAATATGTCCCCGGAACATGGTATCACACATCACAAAACGTTAATTTAAGAAATACATCGGTTCCTACTCTTATATCAGATACAAATTTGGCATAATGAGCTCACAAAAAGCGTTTAATGGAACATCAATTTGCGCACCGCCCTTTCGTTTTTGATTATCCGTTTAGACTTGTATCTTTCACTTTTTTCCAGAATTTGCCTGATCAGAAGCTACATAAAACTTTCCTTCATGACTGCCACCGGGATCCAATTCGTACTTGAAAACCTCTTTAAGGCGCGGTTCTCGTATAATTCATTCTCTCACCTATCAGCTGTATTCTGGACATTCACTTTCCACATTATCCGGTACTTTTGCACTATTAAAAACTTTGCTATTTCATTTGAGTATTCTCTGTTAATGTTCAAGATAAAAACGTGCCAATATCCTACTCCTCTTCTATATCACCAACCACCTTTAGTTCACTTCAGAAACATTACCTATTTGGGAATATCCTTCCTCTTTATGGCAGTATGTGTTAGTTTTTCTCTGGCCCGATCTGGAGAAGCAAGCTTTTGAAGGCCCTAGACCAATTCAGCACTCTTAAAGAATATAATGATAATAGTATCACTATTAGTGGTCAAAATCATGTTAGTATGAATATTTTCTAAAATTTTAAAATCGCATACAATAACCAATATTAATATTATTTCAACCTTTTGGGAATAGTTCTAGTTTTTATTGATTGTTTTTAAAAATTTAAGTTGCAGAAATTGTTTGAAAACCATTCTCCATTTTCCCCGCCAATTTAAGTCAAAAATATTCCAACACTATCAAGATTCATCCAACAATTCTAAAAAAACCACGTCTCGATACCTCAGCCCTCACTTGTTAAATGGCCATGAGAATATTGCAATTTTCCTGCACACACTGCTTTGCCAAGAATTCACTTCCCCATCAATACACCCCGTCAAAATGACCAAAAGGACATATATACTCACGATACTGAGCCAATGTAATTAAAAACCTCTCTGGAACATACTCAACAGTTCAGTCACCCCATAAATGCTCAAAATGCTGTTTTCGCCCGGCCCTTTAATCTCCCCAACTAAATGTACTGCATATAATAATAAAATCAATGCCTCACCACGCTCACCTCTCCACAGTGCGATACGAATAAATCGCCTAACTGTCCTACAAACCAAATGGACTTTTTTTCAACAACTTTCCCCCACATTCCCATTTTATCTCCTTTTTTACTACCACCCATACAATGAGATACAGAGTTTCTTATGTGCACGCCCAGAAACACGACCAGCCTATTCGGGAAGTGAATTCCACATATGTTGAGGTAGATCCGGCCGTTTCGGTGGCCCGAGAAGATAAATATACGGTGGACGTCGACCGTCTCACACAGGTCAGTGCGCTCCGCATTCACATTGAGCCGGGAAATAAAAAAGCTATTAGTGAAGACGAAAACAGTGAAAACAGTGAAAGTGAAGTGACTGAAAAAAATAAAAATGATAAAGATAAGGGTGGCTTCAACAATTCTACGCCTTTTTCCTATAATTACCAGGCCGGGGTCCATGTGTATGCCGTCCCTGCCACCAACACCAGAATAGAGGATAAACATGTTTTTCACGCCCAGGTCAACAGTGTGCTTCTGCAGGTGTTGAACATCACTGTTGAACCAGAACAATGGATTCGGTCATTAAATTCGTTTTATTTCCACTCACCCAAAACTTTGGAGGCGAAAATCGCCGAGATTCCTCAACTTTCGCAATTGCTGCAAATTCCACAATGGCTGCAATTCCAGTCTCTTGATTATTACTACTCCGATGGAAAGTTAGTAATTAGTACACTCGACCGTGCGCTGCACGACCTCTCGGTGAACGCTGCGGACCTGCAAGCATATACGGAGGTGGGGATATTCCACATGATGTCGCAGTCTTCGCGCGACGACCTCGTGGTGTCGGGGGTCCGCGTGATCATGAACGACATAGATGCTGAGGGCAAGGCGGACCCCGCGGACCTGGAGACAAACCCTGCGGACCTGGAGACAAACCCTGCGGACCAAGCTGCGCTGGCTGCGTCTCGGTCCGTGCATAAGACCATGTTCCATGTAAAACCCCGTCATAGACACTTGGATTCAAAGGCACTGGTGCTGGTCCGTGCAAATGGCCTTCACCCTGTACTCAACATAGAAAACATCCCGCCTCCGCCCTCGGACGATGATGTTGCCAACTGTATAGCTTTTGGCTACCTCACTCTAGAGAAGTCCGTGTTCTTGGATCCTTACCAAGTCCCGGACCTGCTCCAGATCGTAACCAACTTCGGCCCCAAAAACCTAGAGCTGCCCGAGTATTCTGTGGCCGAATGGGGAAACGAAATCTTGTTGGAGGTGGCGGATAACACTCTGGATCCGGTAGAACTCACCCTCCACTCACGGTACCAGCTTCCAGACGCGTCTAAAACGCATACTCAAGTCCGTTTGGCTCACCCGGTTCTTTTCTATGCATGTGACGTAACCAGCGACGCGTTTCTCTTGAAAAACTCGCCTTTCGACACAAGAAAACCCATTGGCGGGTCCTACGAGAAGTTTTTCACTGAGGATACTGTATTCTACCATTTCCTGGATAGAGCAACCAGTGAAGTGTCGATTCCAAACGCTTCGGGTGATGCCAACACGGTTAACCTTGTGACTTTGGTTTCGTTGGTCATTGGTGTGCTCATGGTCTTGTTTAAGGTGTATATGAAGGTTGCTAGAGGGTCTCCCGCTGTGTCTGCCGCCAAGAAAAGCGATTGAAGGTGGAAGGCCAGGGCGGGTAGGAAGGCGGGTAGGCGTAGCCTGCTGCCCGAAGCCGCCCAAATCTGATTACAAGGTGAGACACAGGAAGGAAGTTATAGGTAGATAGTCACATTCCACTGCCTTTACTGATCCCCCACCCCTTAGAGCCAGTGGCTATCCAGAAGTTACGAATCTATTCTACTTCCCTCATCTACATTAGTCTAACTACAGGATTTTAGCATTGGAGAAGTGCTGCGGATATCAGTACTACTTGGCATGGAAGTAAGTCTTTAATGTGGGTTTTCAGGGACCGCCGTGGATTCTTGTTCATTGCCGATTTTTCTGAAAATATTAGAATAGATTCATTAAACAGCTAGAAATAGTGACGATTACAATGTTAATGTCACGTCTGCATGATATAGTGATGTGTAAGAAACAGTGTTGTGTATCTAGTCTTTTTCGTAAATCGTAATGTGCAAAATTTAGGTTCTTTTTAGTGAGACATTTCACATACAGAACGTTTTTGGTCAACCCAGACCGGAACACAACATTGCCGGTGCCTCTGGTATCGGGGTCCTTCTGTGCTAGAAATATTTGTGCGAGTATATGCCGTTTAAATATCACCAATTAATACAATAATTGAAGTTTTTAGCATATTAATTCAAGAAAATAGCCTGCAAGGTTTTTAGGTTTTTGATGATTCTGCCTGCATTCAAAATATAAAGAATGGTTTGAATTAAAAAAATAAAGTATAATTCAGCAGGACTCTCACTCAAGCAAAGCTTGAACCATCCCAGAATACACTTTTTAGAATATAACTACAATGAAAACTACCAAACTTCCTCCAGAAATCGGTAGGTGTGGCCACCAATCTTACAATCATTCAGATTAGTACCCGTTCTGCTGCAACAAAACGAGACATGCACTTCCATCATCGAGCTGGTGGTGGTATAAGCTCCGTTGGAAGTTAATATGTGTATAGAACAAGTTTATCAGAAGCAGAGTTGATCAATTATAGGGCAATTGAGAGGCCTCCTTTAATTTAAGCGTCGTTTGAGGATCATTAAGTCTCATGGCGATTGTTATCAGTAATGTGAGTTTAATCGTGTCTACAAGTGTTTTTAATATTCCCCTATAGGAATTACAAGACTACGATCCATGATTTTCTTCGGCATCCTGATCGAAATCGTATTTCAAATGCTATAAAAGTGTTTTACGATAGTGGTGGTAGTCTAAGTGCCCATTCAATCAGCAGTCAATAATGACTACTAGGGTGTCACGATCTTTTCGATAATAGCGATTTAAGATTATGACCCCGAAGAAATAGTAGTTAAGTATTTTCTTATGCATCAAGAATGGCCATATTGGCAATACTTGTCAGCATAAAGATGCATTGTCTATGTGTTTAATTGATTGACGCTTTTTAGTGAACCTACATCTGCTCTTATTGGCATCCACCCTGATGAACAATTGATCTTCTTCGATATTGACGAATGTGAATCAGACTTAAAACTATTTTCCTGCGTTGTTTATGGCCGACAATGCTTAGAAGCCTTACCTTATTCCTATGTCACATGTGCCTGTGGCATTTCCCGGAACTGTTCCTCTTTGGGTTTCACAGTGACCTAATATATTTTTCCGAAGATTCTCATCACTGTTCTATCAACAATAATCATGAAAGTTCTTTTTCTGGTGAATATCTGAATAATTGATTAAAGTGGATGAATGATACAGAATATGTCCGTTCGTTACATAGTCCCAGAGTATTTTGAATCCGTAACAATTAAAATACCAAGTACATGCACTATTTGTATCAACATCTGGCATTACATGGCCGCACTCATTAATCTATCCTAGCAATATCTTAAGATTTGAAAGCCGGCAGTTACTTGAATCTTCTTTGGTGTTTTATTCAAAGATAAACTCTTTTTTCGGGAGCTAGGTGACTTATAAAACAAACCATGTGTCTTGATTATTGTCTGATTAAAACGTTCTTGAATGTACGCCTTCTCACTTCTTCATTATAAATTCTTTGA
The DNA here is from genome assembly GCA_030563445.1 of Metschnikowia gruessii. NCBI lineage: Eukaryota > Fungi > Ascomycota > Pichiomycetes > Serinales > Metschnikowiaceae > Metschnikowia > Metschnikowia gruessii. The sequence goes on from JAJMIV010000173.1 coordinate 6,881, forward strand.
ATAGCCAGTCTGAAGTAATATAACTAACACTCTAGATGACACAAATGTAGCCCAACTTCAAGAAAGACGCTCTTGATCTCAATTTAAAACGCCTTGAAATAATGTAAATACAAGAAAATTCCAATCCTTTCCGTTCCTCTTCTGGGGCCAGCTGAGGCTATTAATATGCACCAGCAAGGGCAACTTTTAGGGGTATATCATTTGATGTTCAGCTACCAAATGATTAGGCATTGATTCAGGGAAAACTTTTGTTCCCTTTTTCTATACCCAAAGCAAAGTTTCTGAATCCCCTCCTTTTCTTCTATATATATTGACTGTGAGTGTCCGTCTGTTTTAAAGTATGCGCACGAACTAAGAATTACACAGTACATTTTTTCTCATAATAACTGATATTAACCCTCCATACAACTATTCACTTAACACCTTGAAAATTCGGCGTCTATGGAACAAAAAGTGTCTGCTATTTTCTCGGTTAATTTCACAAAGTCACTCCGTGTGCATCCTCCCATTAATCGCTCTGGGAACGCCCTATAGCAAGCACAGCCATAAAACACAGCCAGAAACTTGCTGTTTGCAAATACGGGTTGGATTCCACTCATGGCGGCAACCGCAGTATTGGTTTGTTATGGAGACTTGGAGAAATTTTATTCCATTATGGACACAAGCCCAGAAAAAACGGCCAATTTCTGCGAGTACAGCAACGCAGCTCTCTCCTGGTCATCAATGGATTCACTCAGGTGTTCAAATCCCTTGCATTCAACCACATACATACCCCACTAGAATTTTTGACACCACCCCACATTGTTGATCTGAGATATAGGATAGTATTCAACGTGTGGAAGCCTTCGCCGAAGTTTAGCAAAAAGAGTCCGCCAAAACCAGACTTCCAGTTAGGAATTTTGAACACTTCAAAAATTAAATTCCCTGACCTTTCGTCCCTTCAGGCATCATGGTATCTTTGGCGAATATAAACTTCTATTAAGTTCTCTTCCATCTAAGTGGAATTTAATCTTACTAAATTATACCTTAATTGGAAGTTAACACCCATAATAGGGAAACTCTGCTTTAAAGGCCAAATCTTTCCAATAAGGGCATATTACCATTCAAGATATGTGCTAGAACTATCAGCCGATCGACATACAGCCAAGTTCTCTTTACTTTTGTGCATATAGTGTCTGTCTTTTTTTCAAGTGCAATGTATCCTAATAGCTTTTCTCACCCTATGACTGAGGGTCTGACTAATCAAATAAAAGTGTATTTCCCAACCGTATGGAATGTTAATATGTAAAAGCACTCTCCATTCCCACTCAGCAAGTTCACAACCGCTTTCGAATTTACCTCAGATTTCTCCTACTGATGCAGATCTATTGGATCAGGCAATCCACCCACAATTAATACCTTACTGAGATCACATGCACCATGTTGTTTATGATGAATTATCATGTACTGAATCTAAAGGAAGTTCAACCCCACAAAACAATCTTCTGTCAGTACCTCATTGGCATATGCTCTTTATATTCTTCCACTTGTTCCACACTTCTCGGCTAATAATATTAGCCTAGTAAAATTCATCACTTTAACTTAACCAACACCTCGCCCCCATACCCAGTATTGATCAAAATTAGTAAAGTGCGAAATTTAGCGACCAATATTTTGAGCTATATTTTAATATATTTACCATTTACTAGATGTCGATTCTGACTCGAGGTCAACTTTACTAAAAAATATATATTTTAAGATATCGATTCGATAGATGTAAAAAGCTAGGCGACGACAACAAGGAAACTCAGCAATACATAGCTCAATTTTGGTCCCCACGCTCTCTTTCTGTTCTTGGCTTTTACATATGCGACCCCGGAAAGCTCGTATCCTACCATTTGTGGGATGGCGAAAGATTTCTTATCTATGATGGCAATGTCCGCGCCTTATGAATATAATTTTCTCGGGTGAAGAACATAGTCACGGCGAAACAGAGTCGGGCCGAGTACGATCAGAATTTTGATTATTCTTAAGGCGAGAGGCTTACTCAGAGATGAAATGAGCATCATCGCTGATTCTTTACAGGGCATGCAATTAGCAGAGAGAATGGCCAAGATGGCGTAATGGCTGCTGATACGGTACCAGTGAGGTCCAAGGCCCTGGAGAAGTGTGCGATATTGTGTGGGTTTTGATGTCAATCGAGGATGAAGAGATTTGATTGTTTTATGATAGTTATTTGAAGTATTTTTTTTGCGTGTGTTTTTGTTGAAAGAGGCTCAGAATAGAACTTTGATAGCAAGAGTTTGTGTGCGCTTCTAGAGCGTTGCATCTCCAACTTAATCAGACTTCGCTTACAGAGTGCGTGCTACTTCAAGGAAAACAGATGATTAAGATACCTGACTATAGCCGGAAGCATGGACTCTGCAAATGATGGTCTTAAAGTCCGGGAAGATGTCCAAAAATATACCTGTACGGGGAGGGGCTCTCTAGAGGCAGACCACCAGCTTCACCCCTGGCCTTCAAAAAAGAATCGAGAATATATACTTTTTAGTAAAAAACGTAGTCAATATATCCACCCCAATCAACACTGCCCATACCTAACCCTACACCCATTCATCCCAATATCTATATTCACCTTGAAACTGGCGGAGCTGAACTAGCGTCCGCTCCCACCTAATTACGTTCTATGTACGGCATTTTCTCTCCTCTTGGGACCCCTCTCCTTTTCGTCTTATCCTACCTCCCCAAGACGTTCTCCACCAATATATCATCCGGTATATCAACAATATATCACCAATATATCACCAATATATCTTCCAAAATATCTTCCAATATATCATCAATATATCCAGTGCTCGCTCGCTAGCTCACTCACAACTCATCCTTCTCGGGTGCACTGTTCCCCACAGGCAAAACCTTATACTCAATAAATAAATTACCGTGTTCATCATGGTCGTGCAGCAGCGGCATACCGTGGCCCTGAAGCACCTCGACCTGGCCGTCAAACACCACCTGGCCCTTTTCCCTCTTGAGCTCCACCATTTCATCGTCAAAAAACGCAAATTCGCGTTTCCACCCACCCGAAACCGCCTCCTTTGACGTGAGCACTTCGGTTCTATAGAGATTGTCGCCAACACGACGGAACCCCCAGTTTTCGTTTGGAGACTCGACAAATCGGAGGTTCAAGTTGCCAGGAACCCAGTCTGGGTTCTGGTCGCCCTCTCCCTCAAGCACATGCACGTGATTTTTTGCCGTTCCAGGTTGCACAAACACATTATAGTGACGGTGGCCACGAGCCGCACCTGCTCCACCACAAGTTTTACACCTGTTTGCAATTACGGATCCAGAGCCCTGACACTGGTCACACGCCGTTTGGAACTGCTGGATCATGAAGCCCATGTTGACAGTTTGTGTAAACACTCCCTTACCCTTACATTTCAGACACTTTTTGCGTTTTCCGTCGGCACTGCCGCTTCCCGTACACGTTTCACAGATATTCTGCATTTGCACGCCGAAATCCGCATCTTTTCCAAGGAAAAAGTCCTGTAGCGTCAAATGGATGATCACCTGGGTGTCCGGGCCACGTCTCTGTTGCGGCTGGCCATGTCCATGGTGTCCTCCGTTGAAAAACTGGTTGAACATATCACCTGGTCCGCCGGGTCCGCCCTGTTGCGGACCATTGGGGTCGCCGAACTTGTCGTAATTTTGGCGTTTTTCCGCGTCGTTCAAAATCCCGTACGCCTCGCCCACCTCGATGAACTTCTCGTGCGCCTCCGGGTCCGGGTTTTTGTCCGGGTGATATTGTTTGGACAACTGTCTATACTGCGATTTAATGGTTTTTTCATCAGCGTTTCTGGCCACACCAAGCACCGCGTATGGATCAATACCTGCGGCCACAAGGACGGCGAAAAAACACACAAACGAGAGGATCTGCGCGGAAATCATGGTTTTTTAGGTGACCTTCGGGGAGATTGAGAAGAAATCAGAAAAAAAAATCAGCAAAATCGGGTGTGAATTGCGTTTTTGTGGGTGTTTTCGACGAAATCGTCTGAAGAAATGAGCCTTAAGTATGCGACATAGCAAATGGTAAATGTTGACGTGTACACTCGCGGTATGGTCCGCCGTTAAACGCGCGCGACTGGTCACGTGAGAGGCCGCGGTGCATTGTTTAGTGTAACTCCGCCAATTTTTGGTCCACGCATAATTCAGTTAGTTCAATGTGTTTGCTGTCATAGTTTGTATACATGGTACTACATTAATTTTCCAAACTAGACGTTTTCTGATTCCCCTTGACGTCCCTCCACCGGGTTTTCCGACATCAGTTTATTTCAACAATCGGTTTCGTGGTCTAGTTGGTTATGGCATCTGCTTAACACGCAGAACGTCCCCAGTTCGATCCTGGGCGAAATCATTGTTTTTTTTTCGTTTTCTTTTCTTTCTAGGCCTTTAACCCCGCCTTTTTTTTTCACAAAGACCTTCCTCTGCTACCTCTCTTCTTTCTGATTGAATAACTGCCCCAAAAAATGCACGAGGTGGTCAACTTTTCGTGTTCTCATGCTGCAGGGCATCTCATCACCCAGCTATATAATGTCCAAGAATCACATCTTCCTTATACCCGCAACAAAACACTCACCCACTCGAATGACGTGTTTCTAGTGCCCACGAGGGTTAGGGGAAAGACCAACTACTACCCCCGCAGCATCAATGTGGAATTTTCCGGTGGTTTCGGCGCCCTAGGCAAGCACGAGTACCGCGAAGGCAAAATATCGCCCGATGCGTATAAAGATGTGATTGTAGACCGTCAGGAAAGACACGAAAAAACCGAATTTCAGCTCCGTTTGGACGCAGGAAAGCCTACAGACGCCTCGTTACTCTCTACGGAAAACACCTCTCACTGGACAGACTACAATAAACTCATTTACCGGCCCGAATCGCTTGTTAGTCTTGGAGGATTCAACCACCCAGAGGGAACCCACAAAAACTTCCCGCGTCTTCGGTTTGAGGACTTCCAGGTGGGCGAAGGTGAATTCAAAGGCGTGACTGAAGAGATTGACGATGTTTTCCGCAAAAATTTGGAGCAGCTGGACCAGATCCAGGGTGTTAGTTTCTTCAGTGAGTGCGACAGTGCGTGGGCCGGGTTTACCAGCGAAATGATGGTATTTTTACGTGACGAGTACTTCGGAAACGGAGTCAGTAGTAAGTACAACCTATGGACATACGGTTTGATGAGTCCGGGAGAGCCTTTCCCCAAAAAAGGTGGAAATATGTTGAAAACCCACCAGCTTCTCACGCGCATCAAGGCCATCACTGAATTCGCCGCTAACTCCACTTTATTCATACCTCTTGTGGCCCCAAAAACCCCCGAGGCGTTCCTTTCGTCTGGGTACGACTCGTCCAACCTATGGCACCAAGGCGCCGTCCAAAGCATGTTTGTTAACTCGCTCTGGGGACTCAATTGCCAGGCGCAAAACGGCGTGTCCATGGCCACGATAGAAAACGGACTTTTGCGCGGAAACACAAACAGAAACATCGTCAATGAAATCAGTCTTCTTCCTACTGCCCCCGAGCCAAAAGATTCCGGTTTTGGTATCGTTAGTGATGTTAATATCATGGACATGTATCTAAATGCTGGGCAGGTGCAGGAACCACCAACATCAACACAAAAACCCGAAAATTCTCCGTTAAGTCTAGGACTCACGGCCCCATCCACGGACCATCTCTATGCTAAGGGATTTATCTGCTCAAAACAGCCTGAGCTGGGCCTTTCTGACTTGGTCACAGACACTTATGTCAACCCATACATGGATGAAATCACCAAGATGGACAGCTTCCCTAGGATTCTTGAAAACAATGGTTTTCTGGCGGAGTTTTCTCAGACAACCGCTTTGAAGCCTCTTTTGAAGGAATATCGCAAAATCGTGGACCGTGTTAGACTTCCCCAGCACTTGGAAATCCTTACAGATAAGGCGGAAGTGATTGAAAGTCTTTCTTCGTTGATGGAGGAATATACGGCGGGATTTTCCGACGAATCTGACTATGATGATTAGGGATTGGGTTAAATGGTTATGGAGTGGGTGTTACTGATGTTTTTGTGATATTACGAGGTTGTTTGAGGGTTTAGGTAATCTCAGAGATTTGTATTGTTCTTGAGAAAGTATGGTATCTTAGGGAATACATGTAATCCACAATGTGGTTTTGTGGTTGACTTTTGGGGAATTTTAGGAAATAACTATTTGCATAGCTTGATAACTAATGATTTGCATTTAAATAAACGATCGAACATTTTCAAGGACCACTTTGACTACTGCAATTCATTATGTTAACTGCAATACTTCATTCAACTATGTTTCTGTGTACACTCTACTATTACGTCTCTTCATAAGCCAATTATTATAAACTGCTTGTACTTATACAGGCGAATGTGAGAAATATTTGGACATAGTAGTGTTTATTCATTGTGATTGTAAATTGCAAGTAACTAGTGGTGGGGTTTCAAAGGAATAACCCCCTTTTGAGAAAGTATAGGCCGTCAGAACTGAGCATTGTCTTGATTACAATGCATTTGAGTTAGAAACGGAATTTGGAGTCTTTCCCAAAATTGGAGGAGGCAGCAAATTTAACAACAGTGAATTTATGAAAATTGATTGATATTCATTTTCAAAACTCCCTCTTTAAATTCCTTGGGAAGTGGTATGTTTAAACATTATTGTAGGCAGACTACTTCTGTTACTGACCGTGTCAACATTAAGGTCACATATTCAGAAAGCCATTTTCTCTTTATTCTTCTTTTATTCCCGGATCCAAGTGCATCTTTGTCTGAAACAGAAGCTAGTAGTATTCTTTTTTGATTTGACATTCTGGACTCTGTTGACCACAGAATACATTATTCAAGAGTACTGAAGGGGGGGTATTGGTATATAAGGATATTTTCTCTTCGCCGGATATCTGTCTCCCTATCAAAATAGCCCCTTCTTGTTGGAATTTTGGCCATTGTAGCTTTATCCTGAAGATTTATTTAGCCTTATAATTATAATAGGCTCGAGGTTGCGGTATTTATCATCTAATTCCAGAACTGTGCTACATCACCATAACAATTCTGCAATAATTTACCCCTGTTAAATCTACCCCATCATAAACTTTAGTGCCTTCTAATTACTATGTTCTGTTTAAGCTTCACGCAAAATAAATAAAATAACTATGGATTTTATCGCTTAATGTTTACCGTCTTTTATTCGTGGCATGGTTTCATGGGCCAATACTCATTAGTTCACTGGTGCCCTGTACTTGGCAATGCCTTCTTCATATACTTTCAATGAAATGATTGGCCTTTATGGCTAACTTAGGAGTAGTTTTTGTAAATACTGATTTATCCAAGTTAGAATATTCCCGACCAGAAATTTGTTAATTTTTGCATCATTTTCATATGCCTATTGAGCTGTTATGGGGGTTTCTCATAGGCACTCAAAATATACTACTACACCCATTTTTATTACTGCCCAGACAATTTACATGGACTATGAAATGATCATTTTAACTTGGCAGTATAAACAGCTGACCTATACAGGTGCACTCTTTACTTTATTGGCCTCTTCTCTTACACAAACAACGATTCTCGCGGGGTATTCATAGACCAATTACTATAGCGGGGTCATATACTAAATACAACAATAATATCCAGCCATGTAGAAGTCAATGCCCCAAACTATGCACCATTGTAGTGGGTAAACAGAAACAACATGTGTTTAGGAGATATATCAGGGATTAAAAATTTACTGAGTCTAGCCTCTTAAAAATCATCGGTGGTGACCGGACTGTTTATATTGGGAATTTTGTACCAACTGAAATTTGTGACTGGTCCCTTGAATGGGTGCAATCTATGACAAGAATCTACCAACGGTTTGATCCCAGAATGGGCGGTGTCCCAGGAACGCCAAGGGCTATTCTTTATTATTCTGAACTATACAAAACGATTCACCTAATGGTATTCTATAGGATACTACGTTAAATGGAAAACATGAAAGAAACATCCTCTTGGGCCAGGTTCTTGAGTAGACCCCAAACTTAGCTCTTCAAAAGATCCTACATGTAAGATCAGAATTTTGACTACTCTCCAGGAAATAGGCTAACTCAGAGGCAAAATGAACTTCATTACTGATTCTTTTAATGTCGTGTGGACGGATATGATCAATGTGGTTTAAATTTGAGCGGATGCTGATACCCGTCGGGTACAAAGCTCTGGAGACGTGTGCGAGATTGAGTGCGTCTTTACCTCAAGCGAGGATGAAAATAATTAATCTTTTTACGATAATTACTTTAAATTCTCGTTTTTGTGTTTTTTTTGAAGAGGCGAAGAATAAGAGTCCGGCTTAATAAGACGTCGCTTGTCAGAGTGCCGGCTTTAAGGAAGATGCATGATTTACATACACGTAATAAAACCGGGGGCGTCGAATTTTGCAAATTATGAAGTTACAGTTCGAGACAATATTCTAAATCATACGTTTACGAGGAGGGGCTCCCCAAAGGGACCAGTTCGGCCTCTGAACCTTAGTGAGCTTAGCGACATAGCTTTCAAAAACAATACCTTAAAAACGTTTGCATACTGCGACCTAACTACTACTAGATGTGGAAATCGGCAACGGTTTTAAATATATCTTTTAGTCAAAAGTCTTCGATATAGTTGTAACAATCAATTCGAGATTCTAGGGTACTCTACCATTCTGCTTGTGTTGCGTCGTGTGGGGGATTCATATTGAACTGAAATATATCTTTTATAACCATTTTTGAAGAATTTTCGAACCATTTATTTTTGATTGGAGATTGTCAATATCATCCCAAAGTCGAAGGATACATCTGTGGTAGAGGTTGTAGTGGGGTAAATATCGATACTTCAAAGGATAGTTAGCAGCATAGTACAAATGTGCATAGAAGAACTGCCCAAGTCTCTGAAAGTGACATAGATATGTGGAACTTCAGGGTGGAACTTCAGGTTGTAACTCCTGTGACATATCATTAACTAATTTTTCCGACTAGAATAAGAACAGTTCCTTTTTTTCTCGATTCTCTACACTTGCAGACCTGCAACTTTTTCTAATACAACTTGTCAGTACTTCCTCTTTCCACAAACGTATCACACCGATTACACTGCCACTCTCTTAGTGTTGTACCATCCTTCTACAACTTACTCGTCTACACATTGCTGAAATACCTCTTTCTATTGATTAACTTTTAAATACCATCTAAATGGTCTTCTCTACCAAAAAGATGCCGTGATTAACTTTTATCTAGATGGTCTTCTCCACCAAGAAGATACCGTACTTCTCCTTCAAGGTCTTCATAAGAGGGTCGTTGATCTCCGACGACATTGGAGCCAACAAACCTCTCTTGGACAAGGTGCCGTCCAAGATTTGCTCCACGGCAACAGCACATGGAACACCCACCAACTTAGCCATGGAAGAGTAACCCTTAGGGTCACCGTAGTCCACCAAGGTGGAGGTTCTGGTCTCGGTGGTACCGTCGGCCCACTCAATGCCAAACTTGTGCTGCAAGCAAACCAAGTCTCTCTCGCCCTCTTCGTATTGCATCAAGTCCTCCAAAGTGGCACACAACGTGTCCAATGGGTTACCTCTTGGCGTGGTCTTGTTGTCGGAGAACAAGCCCAACCACTTCAAACCAGCAATGATTCTCTCCTTGTCGGCCTCGTCCTTGAAAGTGGCCAACTCGGTGATCTTGGCCACAAGGTCCTTCTCGGCAGTGGAGCTGGCACCAATAAGTGCAGCAAGAGCGTCCTTCCATGCAGATTCGGTCTTGAAGGCAGGGTGCTCGGTCTCCTTCAAGAAGCCCAAGTCCACCAACACCTTGATGAATTCAGGGAATCCCTGGAATCTCAAAGTACCTCTGATCACAGTCTCGGCCTCTGGGATGTTGTACAACTTCTTGTAGGTGGTGGAGTCTCTGTTTGGGTAACAAACAAAGGAGAATCCGGGGTAGATGAAGTATGGTTGGGCAGTAGCCATCAAGTCCTCGGACTTGACATCCACAACCTTACCGTCCTTCCAGTAAGAGGCAGAGTTGGTCAACGCCAACAAAACACCTCTGGAAGACCAAGAGAACTTGTATCCCAAAGGATTGTCGGAGTTCTCTGGGGCTGGCAAACCACCACAGTAAGACAAGAACGACTTGATCTTACCACCCTCTTGGTGAACCTCCTCGATGGTCTTGACTGCGTACAAGTGGTCGATACCTGGGTCCAAACCAATCTCGTTCATCACCGTGATGCCTGCATCCTGGATCTGTTGCTCCAATGCCTTCAACTTAGGGTTGATGTAAGAGGTGGTCACCACGTGCTTCTTGTTCTTGATAGCACTCTTGACAACCAACTCGTGGAAAATGTATGGGATCAAAGAGATCACCAAGTCGAATTGTGCAACGGCAGCATCCAAGGCAGCCTCGTCAGTCACGTCAAGAGAGATGGACTTAGCAACAGACCCGGCCAATTCCTTGGCCTTGGACAAAGTTCTGCAAGCAACAGTAACCTCGACGTTTGGGTTCTGGGCAAGAATGTCAACGGTAGGCTTTGCCACGAATCCGGATCCTAACAAAAGAACTTGATAAACCATTGTGAAGATTAGTTAGTGTGTTTTAATTTAGTTTCCAAAAGTTAGAAAAAAAATCAATTGAAGAAAAGAAAATTTCACCACCACCAGAAAACGGGCGATGAGATAGCCTTTTAAACGACCTCGTGGAAACCTTCCCCGAAGTTCCATTTCCCAATCTGCTGCCTATCTACGGTCTCTGACGGCCTATGTGAAGGACCTTCTGCAGATTATGTCGGGGAAACCGGTGCGAGCGAATGACTCATGCCGAGCTGATAGGCATTTGGTAGAATGGTAGTCATGATAGCCTGCATGTAAGAGTATGGTCCGTGTGCCAATCAAACATTGCAAAGAATGGAGTATCAGAAATTAGGAAAGATGGGTGATTTTTTCTTTACCTTCATCTGCTTAACTTTGCTTAGCTTTACTCGGCTTTGCTTAGCTTTGATTTGTTTTCTGGCTGTTCAGTGTTCTGGTAGTATGGCTATAGTGTGGATTCATTAGTAGAAATGTTGTCGATGTGGTGATACTTACCTGGTGGTTATACAACCATGCGCACCCGAACAATACTCATACTCTTGTTTGTTGGTGCAGCATAATGATGTGCTATTTCTTTGGCTTCCTTTTATAATTTTATTTCCTTTGGTTGTTTGTGATGGTATTTCCTCGGTGTGCTTGTGTAATGGTTTATAACGAAGGTGGGATTCCCTCAGAAAGTACCTCCACAATATAGGTATCTCTCTTTCATTCTCTTTCTCTCTCTCCAACTCCTCCAACAATCTTCTAGTCAACTCTTCTCCTCTCCTATTCTCAAAATGCGGTTCACAAATCGAGTCCTCTAGCTCACTCAGAGCAATCTGTCTCTATAATGTTTCTGTGAAAACGAATGAATTGTATGCGTTTCGCGGAAAAGAATGGCCTCGGTATCTGTTTTAATTGCCGTAGGCATACTTCTTAGTACGTTGTAATCTCACGCTTTCAAAGTTTAAGTGGTCTTCCAGATCTTGGCTGACCAATGCTTCGCAAAAGCAATTGGGTCGGAGATCTTTCCGTCCTTTGGTACCTCGATGTCAGAAGCAAACGATGTGATTGGCAACACCAAAACGTCCGACACAAGCTTAGGACCCAGCAAAGAATGGAAGTCATGCCATGACACAGATTGGTAGATGGATGATCTTACGTAATCGTTGAAGTACTCAAAAACAACATCTGTCCAGAGTCCTGAGCCAGTCCACCTGGAGATATCCAAGATCTTCTGGTTGGGCGATCCATTCAAAGACAACCTTTCTCCTTCCTTCAAGCCACGCTTCTTTTGCAAAGTGATATCAGTGATCTGAGCAATGATCTCCCTCAAAATAGGGTGCCCAGGCTTACTCTGGATGATGAATTGGCCAAACTCGAGTCTTCTATGAACCTCAGATCTCCAGTTTTTGTCTGTAGACTCCATGCCTACAGAGATGATCAAGCCCAACTCAGTGGCCTCCACGTTTTCAGGAATCCAGTTGGGCACTGGTTGTAAGGGCATGGTGTCGACATCGGCGTATACACCGCCTCTGGCGAAAAGAATCAAGTATCTGAAAAAGTCCATTCTGAGAACAACTTCAGGGAGCGCCTCGTAAGCCTCAATAACTTCTGGTATATGGTTATAGAGATGCTTAACCGTGGCGAAACTTGTATCATCATTAAATAATTCGTGCACAAACCCGGGGTTTCTGAATGCCCATTGGGCCTGGCCCTCTTTGTAGTTCGCGTCGAATCTGTCGTCGTTTAACCCGTGTTTCCATGTTTGCCAGATATAGGCAGGGAACTTGGAACGAGCCTCATAGGGCACCATGTAAACCAACTTCTGTCTCACAGACATGGAGGTTGGAGGTACCTTTAATGATCTGACTTGCTCGATCAAGTACTGGTTTTGTTTCTCCAACTCTGCCAATCTCTGCTCTTGCATGGAGTAAAACTTCGAGTGCATCTTTTCCATCTTTTTGAGGAACTCGTCCTGCTTTTTATCATTTTCGGAGAAAACAAGCAGGTAAATTCCGTTGAAGTTGTCAATAGCCAACGCATCCTTCCTCTTCGACGTCGAGTACTTGGCAAAGATGAGGAGAATCAAAACAACCACCACCGTTATCCCGATGGACTTTCGCCTGTTGGTCATATTATTGGTTTTCATCGGAACAGAATTTATGGACCCTTGGCGCTGACGATGCTATATTTAAGTTTATTTTGGTGCCTCGGGTTTTGTTCAGGTGTGTGTGCGACGAGGGTGCACCTTTACATGTCACGATGCCTACAGGAAAATGGCCTACATGCTTAAAGGCCCCGAATCTAACACTGTGTGCGACGAATCTACTGAGACTGAAACCCGCGAGCGCGTGCGGTTTCACAAACAAAAAAAAATGGCGGGGGAATGACCTTCTATTTATATAAGGGCGTTCTGTTTTACCCCGCTTTGTGAAAACTCTTCCCCGCATGGTCCAACGAATTATTGTTGGGGAATATATTCCGCATATGGATGCAGAAAAACCACTAATATATAAAGGGGGCTATTCCCCATACTTTCTCCAGTTAGTTTATTTTTCGCTGTGTCTGTTTTACAGCCACTCCGCAATAAATCTTCGCGGAACCTAATCTTGGATTTTCCACGCACCTAACGTAAAGAGTGCACAGGTGCTGCACGTAGCTCACATCTCTTCTTCTTCACATAATTATAGGAGTTTCATATACGAGGCCGACCCCGCAATCTGAACCAAAAATGACAAAAGAGACCCCGTTGTATGGAGGAGCAATTACTGCCAGACTTTCAGAAAAGGCAATCGATGTACTGGAGTTCCGTGATGTGCCAGACACTCAAGAAGTATTCTTGCTTGAGCAGACAAACAAGCTCGACCAGGCGATCATTATAGATTTGCTCGAGTCTGTCGAAGCGCCAACGCTTCCTGAGATTATGTCTGTACATTTGAGCGACATTTTAGATGAACCGGCATCATATCTAGCCCCGTTGGAATCTTTCTACAATGACAATGTTCAGGCAAACGTGCACACGTTCTTCTTGAAGACGGCCTCTTCAAAGCAGGATACGGAGTCTGTGAAGTTGTTCATGTACGTTGCGTTGTTGCAAGTGCTGAAGGCACAATCCGACGTTGTCCTCACAATGACCTTTCCGTGTGAATGTGGAGAGCTTGACCAAGAGAAGTTCTTGACTTTCGCCCAAAAGGTTGTTGGTGGCAATTCATTGGGTGGTAGTGAATCTGTGTTGAGCCAGGCATACAGCGAGATCAAAACGGTTGCTTCCACGTTCAAGATTAAAGACTGGGGATTGTTTAACTGATTTTGAAAGTCAGACATAGTCATTGGGCGATTTGATTATTGATCTGGTGTTGGATTAGTGTGGGACTGGTGTGGGACTGGTGCAGAACATTTTATAGATAAGTTGAAGGTGGCAAGAAGGTATACCAGAACTGGGATATGACGTGTGGTACTTCGGGATTATGAGAGAGTTTGAGTCTCATTACTGATTAATTCTCTAAAAGCGAGCTTGAAATGACCTCCGAGATCGGATAGAAAATCCGTGATAGTATCTTGGGGTTTTTGGGGATCGCAGCGCAGTAGTTAATCTCGTTGTTCTTTTTCGACAAGATCGCCATTGCTGTGCTGAAGGAAGTTTGAAGGTGGTGCTGAAGTTTAGAGTAACATACACTCGTCAAATCGATTGCTGGAGTGGTGCATCTTAAAGCTTAAGCACTGACTTGGCCAAACCAAACAAGATGGACATTTCGAGAATCAAAGACATCAATATAGAAAGGAATTGTAATCACGCTGTTGCATGATAGACAGAGGTTGCGGGTAGATAAAGCGGACTTCGCTATGAAGCGCTGCAAATAACTTGGTCGATCTACTTAACCCAGTGGATACATGAGGGAAGCATATGGACGATGTGAAAGAGATACAAGTTTTCTTCACTTCCATTCACTCTCCCGTGTGTTATTAAGGTACATCTGATTAAATGGTCGATGATATTTACATTAAAACATTGACTGCGGTTATTATTGGCAGAAATTGTAAGGTGTGTCTGGGGTGATTCTTTCCACCACCATATTTTACATCCATTAATTTGATGTGGTTAAAAAAAAAAAAAAAAAAAAAAAACAGAACATAATATGGTATAATGAATACCACTTTCCATTATGAGTTCCTAAAATAAATGGGCAGTAATGCTGATAACTATACTACTCAGTTCGGTACACATGATAATACTTGTCCAAAAAAAGGTCGCGAATTCTATTAAGGTGTCTTCAAATGTTTCTCATTTATGAACCAAAGTTTAAGAGTTTCTAGCAAAGAGAGAACAAACCACCAAATTCGATTAAACAGGAACATTTTCTGATTATCGAAAACAATTCAACAGGATTTATTGGTTACCTCATAGCCACAAAAGGCCCAAATTATATGGCCCTAAATGGTAATACATGGCCTAATTACGCAGCCATACTTAACCATACAGTAATGTGCGTGTAATTCGTACGTCGCGCAATCCGATTTTTTTTAACTATG
>JAJMIV010000174.1:0-21939 GCA_030563445.1 Metschnikowia gruessii
TTTGAGCCAAAGATAAACTAAATTTTTACGGCGTTTCATCTGTGCGGTTTTATTTGATTGAAAAGCAATTGATTTTGTGACTGTCATTGTAGTAATAGCCATTGAGAGTATGTGAATAATTAATATTGGTTTTTTTGCAAGTTGAATTTCCAGATACTACGCCCATTCTTCCGATTTATAAAGTGGTGGAAATATACTGCTTGCGCAAAAGTATACGATCAAGTGATTTTTAACTTTCCAATTTTCTTTTTGGCGTATTTGCCACATAATTATGAACGAAATAACGATAACTGTATAAACGCAATACAAGTATTAAATCGCGTGTAAATAATTCACAGCTTAGATGTTAGTGTATTCGCACCACTGGTCGTACAGTAAGAGCACCTTTGACAACATAACAGACACTACTATTTACACGAAAACAGACAAATTTAATGAAAAGATCCAAAAAAAGCCACGACATAAACACCTTAAAATTCGATAAAACAAAATAATTCAACAAAACTTATTAGCACTTCCCAAAAAACACGTCCCCTCATTCCACAACACGGTCCTTACTGACACACTCTACATAGTCGTGCACGCACCAAAACACGAAGCCATCACTCCAACAACACCACATCTACAGAACAACGGTTCTTCACCAAAACACGCGTCTTTTCATCGAAAACACCACAAAAAGACCCCAATCCCCCCATATACACTACCGCAAACACATCAACCCCTAAAATACGAAATATGGAAAGTGTAAACCCTGCAATCGCGTCTCTCCAGCCAGAATTATGGACCGCATCTCTGAATGAAGCCATAACCATCTACATCACCGATACCGCCGGGTCTGCGCAGTCATTTCAGCCAGTATTCACATACCCGATCTTCGGCGAAGCCGAGACTATCTTCGGGTACCAGGATCTCCAGATATTTCTCTGTTTTGACGCGGTTACGTTCCTCCCATTTCTCAACGTCAAATGGTCCCAGAAATTGGACGAAGTGGACGTGGAACCCAAGGAAAAGTTGTTGGAATACTTGCCCGAGAGCACGGTGTTCAAGGACGAACTCAAGTGGAGAGATGCCATTGACGCCGAGCAGAAAGATTACAAGATTCCGGGCGAAATCGTCGGAAAACCTTGGAAAAAGAATAACGACACTTTTGCCATCTATAAGTTAGATATGCTGCTGGAACAAGGCGTCGAGTTACACAAACGCTTGCAGATTCTTGTGCTTCTTTTTATCGAGGCTGGCACGTATATTGAGCACGATGACCCCAAGTGGGATATTTATGTCATGTATAAGGTCACTGACCCGAAGTTGCCTGAAATCGTGGGTTTTGCAACAGCTTACAATTACTGGTCGTACCCAGGAGCGGAGAAGTTTGACGCCGGCGAGGTACAAATCCGTAAAAAACTCTCGCAGTTCATTGTTTTGCCCATTTTCCAGGGCCAGTTGTTGGGTGCTGATATGTACAGTAAACTTTACGACGCCTGGTCTTCCGAAGCAGGCGTGCTTGAGGTGGTTGTAGAGGACCCCAACGAGAGCTTTGACGATTTGCGTGACAGAGTAGATTTCACGCGGTTGGTGGAAACAGGAACCATTGATTTGGGCTCTTTTTCCACCAAAAAGGCCCAAGAAAACGGCTTTTTTGAACAGTTCAAGGCGTCCCAGAAGTTGGAGAAGAGACAGCTGCAGAGACTCTTGGAAATGGCGTTGCTCTACCAGTTGAAACACGGATTGGCCAACGATTCCAAGAAAGATGTCCGTCTATACATCAAAAAGAGGCTTTTTGAGAAGAACCACGAGGCCTTGTCCGGCATGGACGAGCCCACCCGACTCGACAAGCTCCAGACGGCATATTTGGCCTTGGAGGATGATTACTACCGGATCCTCGAGCCTTTGAAGATATCAGTTAAAAGAAAGGCCAGTGCAGAGGATAGCGAGAAAAAGAGACAGAAGAAGTGAGGGAAACAGACTGAATAAAGGAGAAAAATGTTAGGGTAGAGTCTACGACGTTAGTTTAGTGTGTGGATTAATTAGCCCTGGTGTACAGTATATTATATTATGAGGTGATTTAGTGTGCTATGTAATTAATGGTGCGAACAGTTTGGTCCGTATGTTAGGAATAATTGTGTGGGTAAGATAGTGATGATTCGTTGAATTTACTAGCAGCAGTTTGTTTGGTGAGATGAAAAGTAAAAATAGTTGCATTCGTTCGTTTCTGGGAATGTATAGCTTATAATTGCATAATCACACTGCACCGGTTTACCTTTATCAAATATGCAAGTCAAGTAAAGGCCCAGGTGATTAATTATTGGGTATTTCCTGCGCTGATTGTGTTGATTCCCAATTTATGTGCATTCGAGCGAATTCTTTGTTAATTTCTTTAAAAGTTTTAGGGCAATTGAGATGACTGATGAATACTAGTACTCACATGGTTCAACCTTATATGTTCAATAGGAAGCCCCAAGTTAAAAATCGGGTAAATTTTCGTGGGTTATTGTGTTAGTTGTTTTTTTGAGAAAGTTGTCATTTATTCCAGTAAGAGGGGATCCCAATAGTGATTTGTTTTGAATAATCTCTCTTTCTATACTACTGACGTGGGAAGGAAATTTGGTGGTGCGTGCTATTAGTGAATAAAACGAACTTCAAGCGTGGAATGGTCCTTAAGGTTTGTTAAAACAAAGGAATAAGCGATATTTCACATACTTGAAGTTGAACACCACATGAATGCTCTCAGCTTTTCAGAATTTTCCATCGAGTACTTCCTCATTATTGAAACAAGATATTTATTCAATCATTACTCCATATGTAGTAATTTTAGGTTGGTAGGGTGTCTTGAACACATACTTTCCTAGACGAAATTTTGCAACTCTTGTGAGAAATACATAGGTGAAGAATTATCGAGTGATACCTCTGTTATCGAGTATGAATTAGAAGTCAAAGTTTCGTGCATACATAATCATTATAAACATCTCTGAATGTATTTCAAGTTCACCTCCTGTAACTTGAATCAATGTCTTCAGTAACCTTGCCCTAATATCAGTACTTAAAGAAGTATGCACAAGATGTGTTTAGTATCACTGGTAATATTAAAATTCTTTGGACTTAGATTACGATTCAATATTCACATTCAGGTAGCAAGAATGACGGTCTTTCGGGGCGTCAAAGTCTTTAGTCAGGATTCTTGAAGTTGTTTTCGTCTTTTAATTATCTCAACTTCGAGTAACATAGAGCAATGCACAAATGACAGCATAAAGTGAGTATAATGAAGTATTTACTCGGGCCACAGACATCTAGTTCCAATCTTTTAAAGCGGGGTTTATTCTCACTACTCTTAATCGCCTCACCTTTATTGTATGTTAAAGTATTGTGTTTAACGGTTACTATCTGGGAGGCATACAAGGCAGAAACCGACCCCATTTAGTTGAATATGCTAAAGAGAGTGTAGAAGCATGAAATAACATAAAAATAAGTGGTGGTTTACTTTTCACTGCCATATCTAAATGGGGCAGTTCCATAGTTTAGTCCATCTAGTTCAGAACCTAAGGTATTCCAAGAAAAACTAGTACTTGTAAAGTGAGTTAACACCAAAACAATTTTTGAACAATGCCTATATAACTAAAGCCTTAACTGGAAGAAAACACACTGAATATTAAAGTCAGGGACACGTCTGGTCCAGTAGTGTATTCATGTAAAACTTCTCCATCCTGCGATCAGTTATATCAGCAGCAGATTCCTAATAAGCTTATAGTGGAACTAGTCAAAAATTCTTATACTAATTCCGGATGGTAGCCCTTATATGTATATGTATTAATATGTTTAATTTATATCTGCTTTAAAGTTCAGTAATGATGTGTGAGTATGGAATTCAGCTTATATAGTACCCCTCTCTTATCCGGATGCCTACCCCAGTCCATCGAATCGACGGAAAAGTTGATAAAACCTTTGGAAAAACCATCGGGGTATAATTATGAGAGTGGGAATAGTGGGTAAACACCATAATTAATTATTTTCCAGTCAAGTGGAGATTCAATTATCTTACAATCCGGTTAAGAGAGGTGTATAGTGCTACTTTTAATAGGTTCGACCAGATCTCCAAGGTAGAGGCGGCAGTAATCCGTTAAAATATTGTCATTTACCACAGAGAGATGCTAATAGGCGGTGTTTACTAGCTGATCATTGAAATATTCCTATAAAAAGGGAAAAATACATAAATTCTTACCTCTTTTCAGTAACCCATTAGACACAGTTTACTTTTTGATAAGCAAAGTTACTATTCCCCAAATGTCCGTAAATTCAACTGATATTCTGTAATAATACCTGGTAATCTAACCATAATAGCGCATGTCACTGTCATAGCGAAAAGACTGACTGTGAGATGACTCGAATGGCATACCACTTTGAGGAAAATCTCCCAATCCAACTATCCACGAAAGTAACCCTTTGATAATGAGCAATAAAGGCATTCAGTTCTACCGCATTTTACAGGCATCATCCTTAGTGGTTTTCGTAGTGGAATCAGAATTTGTCTCGTCAGTTACCCACAAATAAGTCTCTCTTAAGTGCCCCATCAATAATGTCACCCGCACGGAATTTCATTGCCAAGTGAGTACTCAGGGTCTAGGATCACCCGAAAACGTCCCATAACTGGCTCAAAAGTTTAGAAATGGACTTGTGTGGTGTACTCATAGGATACAGTACTACCGATTACTATTGTCACTTCCAAGAATATCAGTAGTATAGTGAATAGTGACAAGAAGTGGTTAGTCCCTCACTGAACTGGGTAATCCTAAGGACCTCAAAAGATGAATAAGCGCACAAGATGACAAGAGAAGCAATTAAGAAGCAAAGAAAAACGGAGCAATAAAGAGAACAAACCGATACGAAAGAAAGAACAAAGAAGCAAGAAACAATCAAGAAACAAGAAGCCACAACACCCAACACAATCCCCGTTTCAATCCGTTTCGATCCCACATCCTACATCTCACAAAACCTAAACCCAATTACCCCAGCTAAATGTGGCACCTCATAAAGTCCCCAGTCCTTGACGTGTTTCCCCCACCTTTTCTTTCTTTTTCCCGGGTTATGCATGTCTCAGGTTAAGCTTCGTATCAACAAGGGGCTTTACTAATATACAAGCCCGGACTAGACAGGGGGCCTCTGCCAGTGTTGCTGGACCAAAATGCAAAGACGGAAATAGAAGGTAAAGCCTTGCTTTGAGGGATTTCGTATTCCGGAAACTCCCACGTTGCGAACGATGCTATGACGTCAAGGGAGCTTCTGTCGGCGAGATGTCCTGCACAATGGCCATGCTCACCCGCAATTTTCTTGCGCAATCAAGCAATCATGCGCCGGCATTGGTGGAAAGTTAGAATTATTCATGGCTCCTTTTGCTCAGCAAGTGCCGCATGACGTAAAGTAATACCCGTGAATCGGCTGCGGCTTGCAAATATACGTCATGTCACGAAATAGAATCAAGCGTGATGATGGTAAAAATGAAGACCCACAGAAAAGTGAACAAAAAAGCAGAACAGACAAAAAAAAAAGCCCGGAAACGCACAAAATACGAAAACCTCGCAAATTTTTGACCGGAATCTGCTTAACGAGCCGTCGGTACTGAGCCACGTAATTGCTGCGGGCCCTTCGAGGTGCGGAACCCCAATTGCCCGAAAAAGGAAAAAATAGAAAAGAAAAAAAACACACACGATAAATGGCCAAAGTATGGGGAAAGGGAAACACCAGATGGGCCCAAATCGTCGGGTTTACAATGGTTTCCACTCAAACTTCCCCAGACTTTCTTCACCCTCCAAAGCCCTTTTTCTTTGACAGAAGCTCGGGAAAATTGTGGCTCCAAATCCCTCTCTTTGGAAACACCTCCTTCCTTTTCAAAGTGCAGGCATCAGATAGCAAGTAAGTATGCATTGCCCGCCGCGCGTGCACACCTAATTTGGGCGTCGCCCTTGCTCGATATTCCTCCAATATATAAGGAAACATTCCCACCCCTTTTACTAATTTTTGCTTCCAAAGTAGTCCGGTAACTTCCCCCAGAAACTAAATTCACAATGCACAGAACCTACTCTTTGAGATCCCAAAAGGCTCCAACCGCCTCCCAATTGCAATCCCCTCCACCTCCAACTTCTTCCACCAAGTCGAAGTTCTTCGGTAAGAGCGGTATCACCTCTTTGAAGAAGAACTTCAGCGGTGTCACTTCTCCAGAGTTGTCCAAGAAGTTGACTCAATACATCAAGATGGAGAAGAACGTCATGAGAGCTGTTGAGTTGACCGCCAGAGAACGTCGTGAGACCGCCAAGCAATTGTCTTTGTGGGGTGAGGAGAACGACGAGGATGTCTCCGACGTCACCGACAAGTTGGGTGTTTTGATTTACGAGATTGGTGAGTTGGAGGACCAATTCATCGACAAGTACGACCAATACAGAATCACCTTGAAGACCATCAGAAACATCGAGGCTTCTGTCCAACCATCCAGAGACAGAAAGCAAAAGATCACCGACGAGATTGCTCACTTGAAGTACAAGGACCCACAATCTCCAAAGATCTCTGTCTTGGAGCAAGAGTTGGTCAGAGCTGAGGCTGAGTCCTTGGTTGCTGAGGCTCAATTGTCCAACATCACCAGAGAGAAGTTGAAGGCTGCTTTCAACTACCAATTCGACGCCATCAGAGAATTGGCAGAGAAGTACGCCCTCATAGCCGGTTACGGTAAGGCTTTGTTGGAGTTGTTGGACGACTCCGCTGTCACTCCAGGTGAGACCAGAGCCGCTTACGACGGCTACGAAGCTTCTAAGCAAATCATCATTGACGCTGAGAACGCTTTGGGTTCTTGGACCTTGGACTCTGCTGCCGTCAAGCCAACCTTGTCCTTGCACCAAGGTAACGAGGAGGAGCCAGAGGAGCACGAGTTGTACGAGGCCGAGGAGGAGTTCGCCAAGCACGACGAGACCAACGGTGCTGCTTAACTCAGTCTGTTCCCTGTTATTTGAAGCCATTCAATTCAAAGCCGAATCTGAGTTTTCCTAATAGCTTCTCTGATTGAAATCTGTTTCGGCTCCGGCCACAAAAAATCCCGCTGACTCGGCCCGTCTCTCTTTCATTGTATTATGTATCTAATATTTTTTTTAGTAACAACAAAACAAAATTGTGATCAATTGAAAACAATGTAGATTTCTTCGGGTTTAGACGGACGTAGCTCTTCGGTTATTTTCGTCAGGATATTAATCGATCCTGCTGTGGCTAGTTGTAGGAGGCATGAAACTGCGTTCGCAGCAAGGTTGCGATTGACGCTGTCTTCTTCAAGGGATCGTGTACTCGGGATAAGCGATTCAAGGGTGAACGGTGTTCCTTCAAAGGGTTGCAGATTCTTTTCTGCAATTTGTTGTGCCCTCTCATCGAGAAACTCTTTGAAACTCTCCAACTTATGTGCGAACTCATTAGATATCTCAGTTTCGTCTTCGTCGATATCTTCCAACATAGGCGAGAGTGGCTCAAGGTCGAGTGCAATATCTTCCAAAGGCATCTCGGTTGTTGCCAGTTGGAAGGGACTTCCTTGAATTATTTCGTCCACAAGGCTCAGACTTGGTCTTCTGCTGGGCAAATCTCTTCCCCTTTCAATGTCATCAATCTCTTTCAAGAACGAATCAAGATTCGAGGTGTTGGGGTGTCTTGAGGACAGTGGGAGCATATCAGCACTCATCCCAGATGTATGCGAAGACCCAAATATCATTCTGTAACACATATTCAAGAAGGGTGGCTGTGATAAGCTTAATGCGTAGAATACGTCTGGAACAGAATTCGGAATAGCAGCAACTGAATAAGACAGTTCGGCAAATGTCGTGCCCAGATTCACAGTTGTTATGTCATCCCGAATGGGTCTCAATCTTCTTCGCTTGTAAGCATTCGCTTTTACCTTTTTTGGAGCCTCAGTGACTATTGCTTTCGATTGATCAAGATTCCCCGAAGTCTGATCATTGCCAGTTAAATGTATTGACTTCGAGATATCTTCAATCGACCCGCTTATAGTGTTGAAATCTTCGTCTAGGTTCAACTCGTGTAGAAAGTCATGACGAATCACTTCATCGTTGGGGTTTTCGTTTCCTATAATTTCACCGTCTTGATTGAATTCGAAATCGACCACGAGGCTTTCCTCGAGCAGAACTTCCTTCAAATTCATTGTTTTATCCATGAAGTCCAAAAACAGTTTATCCTGAGCATCTGCAGCAATATAAGCGGGAATCTCGCTTGTTTCGGTGTGACCTTGAATGCTGCGATCCTGAGCTCTTATTGCCAAATGCCTCTGAAAGGATTCTTCTGAGTCCCCGTAGTCATTTTCCAAAGTGAACGATAAACTTGGCAGTGCCACGAGATCCAAATCCACGTTAAATCTTCTATCATCCATCAAGTATATCATTTTAGGTCTGGTAATGAAATCTTTGTTTGCTCTAACCAGACTGTTTAGGGATATCTCTCTGGTGAATAGAGGCGTCGTGAGCCGATCGTAAATTAGCGACAAGTCTGATTCCATAAAGGCGACTTTCTGCTTATATATCAAAGAGAGCCCATATAATAGGTTTGAAGTCAACCGCAAGTGGCGGGCCTCGGCGGCTATTGTCGAAACTTCATCACAAACTCGGGGTATTGATATGTGGTTGAGATCTCTTTTAGAGTTCCGACGGTAAGATGTCTTGGACCCCACGGTGGCCATGAGCCAAGCTTGTGCAAGGCCCGAATCCCCACCCGGCGTTACCAAGTTATTCATTCCAAAGAATTCCCAAACTACTGGGTTTATACCGAGAAGTTAAAATCTAATTAATATTACCAAGATAAATACCAAGATAAAAAAAAAACGTATTAAGGAACAAAATGGTTTCAAGGCAAATACAAACCAATGTGAATGTTTTAGTGATTTTCAGGAAGAAGGGGCGAACTGGTATTTATATTACAAGAGCTTGTTTCAGGTTCGTTTGAAGGAGTCACCCCTTCCTGTGCTTTTGTGTATGGCTAAATGGTTTTGCAGCCATTCAGTTCTCTATAAATAGTGGGTGCCCCCAAGGTTGAGATCGCCTATTACTTTTTTGCCCCTTGGTGGCGTTTTTGCAACCACCCTCATAACCTTGGCGCGCCCCACTTTTTTTGGGTCTTCTTGGTCACAGGCGGGTCCTGCAGGAACCCCCTCTATCGGGGCGGCCCGTTCTAATAAAAAGCAAGGGCGATAAACCACACCTCACTCTGGCGTTCACCTTGACCCCTCATTTTCCCCCAGGTTTACGTTCGTTTACTCCACGCACAAAACCAATTACTCTTCCATAATGGTTGCCATTCATCGCTTTGCAATTGCTGGTCTTGTTGCATACTCGTCAGCTTTTGTGCTTCCTTCCCTTGATTCAGTTTTAGACTCGGTTGGAAACTCCGTTTTTTCCGTAGCAGGAAAGGCCGACTCGCCAAAGGTTATCAACACTTTCCCAGTTCCAGACGACAAGCCGGTCCCAGGAAATGCGCCTATCATCAACTGTGAGAGCTCCTCGCGCCAGATCTTGGACTTGCAGAAAGTCATCATCGACCCCAACCCACCAGTGAAGGGTCAGAACTTGACTTTCACCGCCATTGGTTACTTGAGCGAGGATGTTGTTGATGGTGCTTACGTTGATGTTGACGTTAGATACGGCTACATCAGATTGATTCACCAAACTTACGACTTGTGCGAAGAATCTAAAAACATCGACCTCGAGTGCCCACTCAAGAAGGGAGAACATGTCATTTCCAAGCTGGTGGAGATCCCTGCCGAGGTTCCTCCAGGAAAGTACGTCGTCAACGCCAGAGCATACTCCAAGGATGACAAGTTGATCACTTGTTTGACCGCTACTGTTGATTTCCCTGCAAACAGATGATACAGTGTGCAATAAACCAGAACCATAGCTTTCTTTGACTCTTGCTATCATCTGAAGGCATCCATAAACTTATATACTTTGAAAATGCAATATATTTCTTATCTAGACTACCGAAACAGCAGAGGTCATGAATTATTATTAGTTTTTATATATGAAAAATAACTCTCCGCTTCTATAAAACCGAATAATCAATAATTTAAACATTCTTGAAATATAAGTCCATGGTAGTGTTATCATACCCGAAGGGAAAAAATACTATTGATAACATGATAATAACACTATTGGCAACATGATAATAATACTATTGGTAACATGATAATAATACTATTGATAAAATGGTAATAATACTATTGATAAAATGATAATAATACTATTGATAACATGATAATAACACTATTGATAACACGATATTAATAATACTATTGATAATACGAATGCAACCAGAAAGTATACGGACACCCATTAAAAATGCTGTAAATATATTATGGGTAAAGTTAAAAAGATCTAAGACGAAATCACGAGATTGGCACTGAGCGTGTCGAATCTTTCCTTCATCAATTTCGCTTGTACAATCAAGAGCTCGTTGAACACCAACTGTCCTTCTGGTGTTTTCACCAAGTCCTTGACCTTTGCTGCTGTCAATCTCCATGCAACCGTATCGTTCACAGTAGAGTAGGTTGTTCTTCTATAGTCGCTCAATTCAAGCAAATCGCCAAATGCGGTATTAGGCAAGATGGAGGAAGGAAGCTCACGGTCTTCGCTCTCGAATTTGAAGACCGACCGAACAAGACCGGATTCTAAAATGAAGAATGATGGATCGTTTATGCTGGTATCGTAGAAGGTCATTCCCTCGGGGATCTTTTCCTTGAGGAAGAAGGGGGCGAGTTTGGCCCAGAACTCCTCGTCTTTTTGCGATAATCCACTAAACGTGATCATCAAGAGTGGAAGCGGCTTTTGCTTGAACGAGTTGTCTGTATTGGAGTAGAACTTCTTCTGCATTTTCTGCTCGTCGCGGACCTTTTTCGTGGCAGCCTGGTACACTTGGGTAGTTCTTGGTGTTCCAAAGGCAATATCGAACCCTTGGGACATGACGGACTTGTTCAGAGGAGAACCCAACTTCATGGTGGAACCTCTCAGAATCAGTTTAGACGGAGTGCTGTTGATCTGGAGTTTGTTGTATGTTTTCAAGAAGGAGTTTTCACACCATTCAAGGGCAAAATTCAAGTCGTTGAAGAGTTGAATCTCAAGATCGCAGGCAGTGTCCCATAACCCGGCATCACGCAAGGCATTGATGGTTTCGCTGTCCTCTTCGACAGAAGCGATGATCAACTGGGTGGCAAAGTCATTGGCCAAGTTTAAGATTCTTCTGAACCCTTCTGCTGCAGAGAAGTCAATCGAGAACACACTCTTCATGTCGATGATCAAGTACTTGATGGGGTTTTTGCGGAACCTTGTTTTCTCGAAGATTTCTCTGATGGACTGCTCCACACCGCCAATGGAGCCGAAAAACACACTGCCTTGCAACTTGATGACACAGATCTGGTTTCCCACATCCTTCAAGAACTCTTGCTGCTTGGGGTGTCTGAGAACGGTGGAACGGGCCACTACTCCGGTATAGATACCCTGAACCACTGGTCTTCTGGCGGCCTGCACGACAAACGACAAACAGGCCAAAAGAATACCGGCCAAAACACCGTACACAAAGTCCCACGCACCCATCACTACCACAATGATGATGATGGTGGTGTACTCGATTCTGCGCAACTTGCCCCAAGTATCGTAGATTGCCTCTTTGAGCAATTCGTAACCCAACAAGTAGATAAGCGACCCGACTACACACACAGGAATGTAGCCAATGACAACAGGACCACTGATCATTACACCCGCAGTGGCGGCAGCCAACATGACACCGGCCAAACGGTCGTCGGCACCTGCTCTGATAAATAAGACCGAGTTCGTGTACACCAAGTAGTTTTGGATGGAACCAACAAGACCCGAGATGGCGTTGGAGTAACCGTGTGCAACCAACTCACGGTCCACATCGAATTGGTCCATTCCGATACTCACAGCAAGCGCAGGAACGTTGATGGGCACGTGCAAAATACCAAAAAACGTAAGGGCAAGCATGGAGGGGAATTCCTTCGCAATGGCAAGCCAGTCGACGAGGTTGAAGCGGAAAAGCTGGTAGTGGGAGTACCAGGGCTCGTTGCTTTGGACGGCGGGAAACACCCAGCCGTATTCCCGGGCCAAGTCCAAGTTCCATGGGCCTACCAAGGCCACAATCACATGGAATGCCACAAAAACGCCAATGAAGAATACAGGCACCAATAACGAGTGGTGGATCTTCTGGTGTAAAAGCACCAACACCACAGTAAGAAGAAGGGGCACTGTCCATTGCAACAAGGTCAAAGAATCTCCAAACAAGTACTTGAAAGTGGGGACATTATAGAGAAGACCGCCCTCTAAACGCGAGGAGACTTCGATACCGGTTACCACTAAGAAATACCCCACTCCGCCAATACATCCCACCAAAATGTGTCTGGGAAAAAAGCCCACAAGAGCTCCCAACTTCAATTTACCCAAAAGAAAGAAGATTACACCCGTAACAATGGAAGAAAACGCATAGGTGACGATGACAGTCGCTAAAATAGCTTCGTCCAGCTTTCCCGCCATATTGGCGGCTATACTGAGGGCCATGGAGTGGAAAAACGGAGTGACCTCGATCATTTCCGAACCAATACCCGCCTTGAATGCAGAAAACCCAAACGAGTACACCAATTGCGAGATTACAGTGGATATATAGAACATGGACAACCCGGTGGGCGCCATTTGCGAGAACACCGCCTCTCCGATGGGAAACATGATCATTCCATACGATAAACCATCAAGAACATTAAGCAACGTGCCCAAAAACACCGCCGGCAAGTACCCAGCGGCCTTAAGGACTACGTTTTTGTGGTTTTCGTCGGGATTACTGGACACCACTCCCTCGGTCTGCATAGAATGTGACGGTAAGTTGGGCCCCGGGCCAATAGCCGCTTCTAGATCGTGGGCATGGTTATGGCTGTTATTGCTATTCACATGCCCATGCTTATCGTGGCGCAGAGTTGCCGCATAGAAGTTTTTCGTGGGGTCCATTAATGGTGTCATACTTGAAGAATCCGAATACTGCGGTTTGGAGTACTCAGTATTTTGTCCATAATTGCCTGAATCTATAGGAATGGGCGGGTGTTCCAGCATGTACTCTTCAGCCGAATCTTCTTCGGGAAGAGAGTCACGGTCAGTGACACCAATATTGGCCAAGTCGGCGGTTTCTTTGTGCACCTCAATTCCAGATAAAACAATGGGCGAATTCATCGACATGGAAGGCCGGTGCGACATCGACACGTATGAACGGCCCCCAAAATCGAAGTTATCGTAGGAGGTGTTCTCCTGTCTGGACAGATTTCGATTACGGAACGACGTGTCCATGTGGGAGTTTGTGGTTGTGAATGTGGAAGTATAAGAAATGTATTCACAAGCTTCGGATTTTTGGAATTTTTCTTTGGTTGGTTTTTCTGGCATGTCTCGTATTTAACACGCCTGCTCGATGACTGCGACACTCCATGCATCAGCAACTATGCAATTCTGGCGTGGGGACTGAATATAGAGAAAGCTGAGAGATAGACAGGAAGAAGGCATAAAGGCAAGGCAGAGCGCGGAGATGTACCATTGGGAGGCAGGAGTTCTTTTGCGTGTATATGTATACAGCTTTTTTGTTTGCTCTTTTTGGTGTAATATTTTTTGGTATTGGCGAGGGCTAATCGGTTGAGCAGAAACGTGAGTAGAAAATAGCAGTAGAATTAAAGTAGTAAGTGAATCGTAGGTGAATTATAGGTGAATTGTAGGTGAATTGTAAGTCGACTAGTAAGTCGAATCAGTGAATCAGTAAGATAGTAAGTGAATCAGTAGGTAAATTGTTAGGAAAATAGTAAGTAAAGCAGCAAGTCAAATAGTGCGTAAATAGAATGTAACTTGTTAGTAAGATAGTAAGTAAATTTTTAGGAAAATAGTAAGTGAAACAGTAAGTGAATCAGTAAGTGAAACAGTAATATAGTCAGTGAATCAGTAGGTGAATAGTAAGTAAAACAGTAAGTAAAACAGTAAGTAAAAGTGAATGAAACTGTGAATGAAACAGTGAAAAAAAGCGAATAAAACAGTGTATAAAATAGTAAGTAAACACATCACGTACAAAACATTATGTAAAAATGTTACGTAAAAAAACATGAAAAAACACGCACACGTAAGCGGATATACTTTCAGAAGCTTTAGCCGGGTGCCGTTGGTGCGCTCTGAGCCGCTGCAAACGAACATGAACTACATTACTCAACCACTTAACACCCATAGTGTGAAAGAAAAAGCATTCGTTTTTTTCAAATTTTATCGCCTCAATTCTTCACTCAGACTGGAACAATATGCACTAAGAAGAAAAGAAGAAATCACAACAATGGGCGGATTGCTTTCCAACGCCCAAAACACAATGGGGATTTCCAGATTTGGTCTATCTCGCATGGTGCTCTGAGGCAAAAAAAAAAAATTGTTGTGTGCCTGCACAAAAACGAACACCAGGGGCACTGTGTTTGCTGATAACGGCCCACCAATAGCGAGAACGTGTGGTCACGTGCGCGGTCCTCGAAGAAGATGTGGTGAAGTATTTAGTAGTCAGAAAGGCATTGCGTTTTAGAAGACCCAATTTTGGAATCTTTCTTTGCTTTTGGGAGGTGTAAGCAGTAGAAACTTATAAAAAAAGGCAAATTGTGCCGATTTGCTGGGATGGTTATGGTACTTTCACAGCCCGGTCCTGTATGGACCAGGCACTGGAGCTCGCCTTCTGCTGCTGTTACGGGGACCTGATAATCCATTGATAACGAGGACAAACCCGGAGAATATTTTCCTAGAAACCGTGGTTATACGTCTTTTCTTTGATAGTCATGGGTCTTTTGTGAAGTTGGAGTAATTATTGCTGTGTATAAGAGGGGGGTGTATCTGATTATGTTCTTTTTCTGTTTTATGTATTCTATTTCCATATATATTTTCCAGTTCGGTTTCAGAGTCTGACTCAATTTGACTCTTCTAACTTAAGATATGAAGCGTTTTTAGTCATTTGAATGTTTTACTTACTCAATTGAGTTTGTAAGTAGAAAAGTAAGTAGCAACCCTTTTCTGGAACGATATTTGTCATGTTTTGTCATGCTTTGTTTGCACAATGTTAGATTACGTCATGTATGATGCTTGGACGTTTGTTGAGAATCCCCCCTAATGCGTCGAATATCGACGAAATACAAGGAAAAGTAAATTGTTTGGTAGCAAATTTTCAATTCCCACTAATATCATCAGCCACGAATATGGAGAAGCAGCCAGACCTTTAATTTTCTCTAATTTTCGAAGAATCGAGCCTTATTTCCACAGTGCATATTTATTCCGAGTATGATCTTTTCAGATGTGCTTCAAAGGCGGAACTTTTCTTGGTTTCTTTAATGGAGAAAAGGGCACTTATTTGGAATTTTGATGGAATTGATTAACTTAGAATTCACGGAATACTTTTCCCATTGATCTGTGTATTTGGCTGCGTTTGCCCACTGACAATAATGGAAGACCTGACGATAAGCGTTCGTGCTTGTGAGATCACGTCAAATTACAGTTTTTCAAAAGAGAATCACCCTTATGAAGGTTGACTGCAACTATCAACATCTTCAATCCGATAAAGTTTAACATTCGCCTAGGGTTTCCAGTCCAAAGTCCTTTACATGTTTGAAGCAAAGGTGATTAGATATTGAAAGGGTCTGATTTCCGCTGTGATATTATTGTCCTACTCTGCAAAACCCGATTGACTCCCAATGACCTTGCCGGCGTCTCATAAAGGACCTTTCAGTCACCCAAGAGCCGCATGTTATTACGGGAGCTACCTTTTATCACAAACACAGAAACCTTATAGGCCATGTCTTCCTTGAAGTGCAATTTGACACATCCCTTATATGTTCCATTAGCCACAGTGAATCCAAATACTTCCACATGACGATAAAAAGACCAACAAGCCATATTACTGTGATGCATCGGCAAAATAGTTAGTTCCGGTACTATCTCAGAAATAATTGGGTCACTAATTCAAAAGTACTAGAAACGGCAGTGTGAGTATTTGCTGTTACTCTACCGACAATTTCACCAACCAAGAGCTCCCTTATCCGTGATATGTGTGGAAATCCGAAACCTTTAAAAGCTCATATTCAAAGATAACCGGTGGCTATAACACTACAGATAATCAACCATGAATCCTTTTTAACTACTTGCTGCCACTTGGGTGTGATAAAATTAATTTGAAGCAAATTCTTAACTGGTAGATAGCCAGTATCTGGTCAAAGAGAATACACTAGTTCCAACTCAGGATGATTGAAGGTGACACCCGTTATAGCAATTCCAAATGGTAAACCCAAAGCATGTTTCACATTTTTGGGGGTCTGAAGTATGAATAAAGGTTTGGTGAAAGTGTCCGTATTTCCGTTTATTTTATATTTTTTTTTGCTGGCGGAGTTGACCAGTATGTCGCCAATTTTCAAATACGGAAAAGAAGTTTTTTTGAACACCATTTAGTGCAAAACTTAGACAATTTTAGAAAACGATAAAGAATGAAACTTGCTTGAGTTGTGAACTTGACAAAACAGCTTATGCCAGCCCAGTTTGCACTGATCAAACCAAGCTTTTACCTATGTACTCCAAATGGGAGGGCACCTCACGAAGCTTCTTTTTTTCTCTTGCACTTATAATGTAATTACAAGAAAGAGTAATAATTAAACGTGAATGACAGTGTTCTTCAGGGATATCAAAAATCTATTGCTAATGCCTTGTGAATGAGCTATACATGGGTGAAACTGGATTATCTTAATTGTATTGATCCATACCAGAAGAGTGAATATATATCCTTCATATTGCGCTTTATTCAGAACCATTTATAACTTTTATTTTAAGTATGGGGAGATTACCCAAAGTAGACTTTCTTATTCCTATATCGGGACTGATATTAGGGGTATTGGTAGATCGGGTAATTGTACTTTAACTCTCTAATGATTCACATAAAGTGTGCATTAGAAGCTTTGAAAGAAAGTCACCTTATTATCTTAAAGTGTTCAAGAACTATCCTTGCGTCACGGTATGGAATCACTTTTATAGGAGACTCAGAAAATATAGGCCAATTCAAGTGGTTACCGGGTTTACCCACATTTGTCTATGCAATCAACAAAAAGACTAGTATTGTAATTTTTTTGAATGAATTATTAACTAACCATTAAAAGCGCAAAAAAACGAATCATTCTCTTTCCGCTATTTCTAATATACAATTGTCTATTCAATCTCGAAGGTCCATAATTGGCACTGTCCCGTGGGCCATGGTCACGCATGCCACAATACACAATATACCAGACGTATATAAAGACGAATTTATATAAAGTTGCATCTCAGGGCTTTAACTAATAATTTAGTTAAATGAAGAGAACTGTATATTCATTAAAACTAAATCTCGCTTCAATACATTTAATGGTGAACTAATGACTGTGAATTGGCCCATGGCCCGGGCCCGCGAAAATGGAAACCACGCCCGGCCCCACTCCCGGCCCACGCCTTCCAATTTGAGCCTTGTAATAAATGCGGCAATGTTTCCTCTTAGGGCCAACATTCTCCGCCCTTGTACGTAAATGTAGGTTTTTCAATTATTCGGTTTATTTTAGGATTCTTTATATTTCGGCTTTTTTCTTATTTCCTTGAATTCTTTTTGTTTTGTGTTTTGAATCTGTCCATTTCCACTTGGCCATCTCCCATTTGATACTGCCACTACTACTGGTCCTGTCCCTGGCCTGGCCCTAATCTCCACACTCTCGGCCTGCACATCTGGCTCTGCTACCATCAGATACGTCATATTCCCAACCTTAAATTAATCAGTCAACAGAAACACACTGCAAGAGATAACAAAACAATAACAACAAAAACCGAGATTAAATAAGGTGCACAAAAACAACGCTGCTTAGTCTCAAAAACAACCACAAACACAAAAAAACACAAGCATACACTCAAACACAAACACACTACTGCCCCATTTGGTATTTACCACTGTCTTCGCACCTTTCTACCATACTTAAAAAACTATGGCCCTGGAAATAAGTCCATTATTAGCACCAGCGGTAGACACAAACACTCCTGGAGAAGAGCCACTATGTGTAGATGACACGTGCTCGAAATTCACCCTGGACCTGCGTGTATTCAAACAGTTCTGCCGCAAACGGTTCTGGTGGCTCTGTGTACTAGGAATATTGGCGTTGATCACGCTTCGGCTCTTTTTTTTGCCCCGAACATCCCCCAGCAGGGACTTCCGCCGCTGGAACAGTTTACACTTTACCCGAACCGACGTCAAGCGCGTTTTTTTGGTGCAACTGGAGATCGGGGCGCCTGGTCTTGATGGCAAATCCGTCGAGCAGAATCTACGCCAATGGCTCAAGGACTTGGCGGCTGTAAGGAGCAAATCTCCGCCAATTGTGTCATCAAGAACCCCTCTAGGGGCTGGCCCAGCGGCTAACCCAGCGGATAACCCAGCGACTTACTCAGCGGCTAATCTAGCGGCGTTTGTGGACTCCCTGATGCGCTCATTGCGTTTTGCCACCTCCGCCCGCGCTTACCCTATTCTGGATAACCGCCAGCTACCTATATCGCTGAGTCTTCGTTTAGTAGACACCCGGTCGTCACGTGTGCTCTATTCTGCCCCGGTTACAGAGCCAGATTCCACTACGCCAGCATACTATTTGTTTGGCAAAAACGGTACCGTCAGAGCCAACTATATATTCTGTAATTCTGGCAGCCCAGAGGATTTCCGTCTTCTCAAGGAGAACGACGTGCTGCTCCGCGATAAAATCGCCATTTTCTCGCACCCGCTTCGGTCTGACTTCGCTTTGCACGATAAAATCAACCTTGCTGAAGCGGCCGGGTGTGTGGGCGTGGTTATATTTGGGGACAAGGACCTCGGCACGGCAATTTCCCGGAACTATAAGCCCGGGGAACCCACCACCCAAAAATTCCGCTTGCCCGTGAGCTATAAGGCCATCCAGCCAATTTTACAGACGCTTGTGCCGGCCCCAGCCGAGTTTCCTAACTGGAGCTTTGGGCCCAGCAGTACCGACGCGTCGCTTGAGCTTGAGTTGGCGTCTGAGTTTTTGGAAACCCCCCACAGCGCCACAAATATCGTGGCTACGATCGACGGGGTACTCCACGATAGCGAAATTGTTATTGGATGTGCACGTGACGTCCTCACGTCGTCCAACCCAATGAGTGGTCATGCCATCATGTTGGAGGTCATGAGAAGGCTCAGCCACTTACGGAGCATGGGCTGGAAGCCTTTGAGACGCATCAGGTTTGTTTCCTGGGACGCTTCTCGGGGTGGAGCCCTAGGTTCATTGGCCAATGTCAAAGATAGTGACGTATTTCCGAAAAACTTGCCTATTCTTGCATATATAAACTTGGACGAGGATGCTGTCACTGGAAGCCACTTCACTGTATCCTCCAACCCTTTGTTCAACCACGTGTTGCGGACCACCGCGGACCAGATCCCTTTTCCGAAGAACTCTCCTTATTATAAGCGTCTTCATAAAGACTCGGTGGACAGGTATGTCAGTGAAAAGGATATCCGAACTGAGGAATCTTATGACCATAACGAAAATGATGACAACGATGACAACGATGACAACGACAACGACAACGACAACGAAGTGTCTTTGCGCCAGTACTGGTTAAAGCAAGATCTGGCCTTCATCAATAACAAATTGGGCCACACTTTTGCCGGGAAAGATCTGGCGACCTTCCAGCTCCAAATGGATACTCCAGTGATAAATCTTGGATTCCAGCCAAGTACCAGGTACAACGATACGTTGTATATTCCAGAATCGGAGTCTTACTCCACCAAATGGGTCACCGAGGAACTAGACCCCAGTCTTGATTTGCACGCTCTGTTGGTGAGGGTTTTGGGTCTTTTAGTTCTTTCACTTGGTGAACATGAGGTCGTGGATAGCCGGTTTCAGCAGCACGTTTTTAAAGCTAGGGAGTATTTCGCCGAGGTAAAGGAAGCAAACCAGAAACTTGTGGATGCTTGGTCAAACAGTACCGTGTCTTTTGATTTCTTGAAGAAATCGTCTTTGTATTACGATATACAAGAAGAGAAAGATACCGTGGAAGGGCCTGTTATATTTGCGGATGTTTTGGCCCAGTTTGACCGTCTCTTAAAGAAAACAGAGAGGCAAGCCCATATCTTTGACAAATATAACCAGGAAGTCGAGGACTTGTGGAAAACCGATTACCCATGGTACAAGATGATTCGCAAGGTCCACATATACGCCAAATTCAAGGTGACCAACTATAAGTTGCTAAGATTGGAAAAGGAATTGGGCCAACAAGTTGAGTGGCTCGACGAGCAGCAAGACGATATCGATGACGGGCCACAGTTCCATCACTTCATGTATGATATCCCCCAGGGTATTCAAAGCATCCGAAATAAGGAAAAGAGGGGCGCTTTTGCTGCTTTCTATGAAGCTTTTGATGCTGGCTCATTGGAACAGGTTGTCAAGTTGGCCGCGGCGAAATATGAAAGGCTCAAGGCAGTTTATATTCGCATTACTTGAGGACAATATTGAGAAGAAGGATTACTGGAAGATGTGTTGCAAAGAGAAGCAAGAGAATAAAGAACAGGCGTGAAAATAAGGGGCCGCAAATTACTAAAATTTGGGTTGATGATATTGACAGACCCAAAAGGCTTTTGTGAAACCAGCCCATATTAAGATACATGCCTTTTTCCACGCATCGTACGTATGCGGGGTGGTTTTGAGTGAAACTTAAGCAATGTTGTATGCTTGCTGTTTCTGAAACTGGCCAACTTTGTTTCATGTGCCCCTCTATATTGATGTGTCACAAAGCTTTTAAGGAGGTAATTTGTGAGACTTAAAACTGTTTTGATGAATAATTCCTGAATTGAGAGGGTGGATATTAACTGATCCGTGAAGGGGGTGTTTCCTTGGGTAAGGCCCAGAATATTGGGCTTTCATATGTTTTTCGGATCTACTTTCATGTCTGCTTGAGCACAGCACACATGTCATGCTGGCAAAACACTTGTTGAAAGAAGCCACCATTGTCCTATCAAAAAGAACACCAGGGCTTCGGTCAGTCTTGACATTCCCACAAAGAAATCATTTTGCGATGAAGAGGATTTTAGGAACGTTTACGATATTGCAATCCTGAATGTTCTGATATGTCCGTTCCAACCCGAAAATGTGTCGTTTATAAGACGACGACGACGACACTATAATTTCATATAGATGTATGATACATCAACAAAGATGTATATCTCTGCGTTGAAAAGCATAATGGGCTTTTCTTGCCGCATTGAGATTGATTGGGCCACTGCTAACCCTCTGAGGCATATAGCGCTGTAATTCCATGCCCTCCTTTAATCCAATGTAAGAAGTGCGCAACTCATTAGTTCGGGTTAAACTCAACCTTCCCAGAAAAACCATACTTCAAGGTAAGAGATGTTATGAGATTAATAAATAATGACACTTTTGATCGCAAATATCATAAATAATATTAGTATCGCAAAATTGCATGAATAGTTAAAGTATCTGTAACGACTTGAATTGGCCATACCAACCAGGGTTGCGAGCTACGACGTATTACGACAATACGAAATTCAAATTATTCGTAGTAACCTATACGAAACCATACCACTTACTACGAAAAACTTCATTTTACTATAAAATACGAAAATCATGAAGAAGGAGGTCTCTGAAAAGTCCAGCATTCGTAGGCCCACAGCTCTGCGTACGTGCAGTTAATTGTTTTTAATCTAACGGCGTTACGTGGTAAATATTCATGGTACTGTTGGTATTTAAAATGTTCTACGTTCGGTATTCATCAGTGCTGGTCAACGGCATTAGAGCATTTGCTTACCTAAGCTCCATCTTCAATTTCTTCATCTAATTCAACC
>JAJMIV010000175.1:0-21922 GCA_030563445.1 Metschnikowia gruessii
ATCATATATTATCCCAGAAGACATGTTAGAAGAAGGTCAATTAAGATTATTAGATCCTGATACTTCTATAGTAATACCTGTAGACACTCATATGAGATCTATGGTTACAGCTAATGATGCTATAAATTTATTTGCAGTACCATCATTAGGTATAAAAGATGCTACACCTGGTTGTTTAAACCAAGTTAGTACTTTAATACAAAGAACTAGGATTTATTATGGACAATGTAGTGAATTATGTGGAGTGACTCATGCATTAATGCCAATTAAAATAGATTGTGTTCCAATTA
This sequence comes from Metschnikowia gruessii, assembly GCA_030563445.1. Classification (NCBI taxonomy): domain Eukaryota; kingdom Fungi; phylum Ascomycota; class Pichiomycetes; order Serinales; family Metschnikowiaceae; genus Metschnikowia; species Metschnikowia gruessii. The sequence continues at coordinate 291 of JAJMIV010000175.1, forward strand.
ATGAATTTATAGAGTGATTATCAGAAGCTGAATAAATTAATATATTCCCCTCCCCTTAAACCTCTTTGATATTCTCAATATTCTGGAAAATCAACTCAATCATTTAATTACCCATTGCCCCTCATTCCCTCGAATGTGAGTGGATCTGGGATTTATCCAAATGAATTGTGCCCTCCTTTAAACTATCAAAATAGTCATCAATACTTTTAAAAAAAAACACAACGCTTTTGTTAAAAATTCATGATCTCCAAAATTTACATCTTGGTTTTCTACATGTCTATCTACTCTTAACATTCATTAGTAATGCCTCTGAATCCCGCACTCCACGGATGATTAACTAAAAAGGGTTCATAGCCGAACGGCCATCTGGATCTTCACTATGTGCCGCGCTCATGACTGTTCTTGGTGCGCGCACGCCCCGATGTGTAATGCAGACAGGCCCAGTCAAGTACGAAGTAATCTTCTCACTAAAAGGCTTCTCACCAAACTCTTTTTATCTTCACAAACACCATGTTTTCTGCAATTACAAAAAGATCGTTGGCCAGGCAAGTGTCCCGGTCGACTCTGTATCTAGGTACGCATGCTAGAAGCTTAGCCACAACTACAACGACTCCACCCGATGGCCTGGCTCTCACCTTGAAATCCGCCACTAGAGATGACTCCAAGTTTGGTACAAGACCAATCTACTTGGACGTCCAGGCCACCACTCAAACCGACCCTCGTGTGTTGGACAAAATGTTACCTTTCTATACCGGACTCTACGGTAACCCCCACTCGTCTACTCACTCGTATGGATGGGAGACGGAGAAAGAGGTGGAGTTGGCCCGTGTGCATATAGCAGACGTAATCAATGCCGACCCGAAAGAGATCATTATCACATCGGGAGCCACCGAGTCAAACAACATGGCAATCAAGGGTGTGCCACGTTTCTATAATAAAACCAAGAAACACATCATCACCACGCAAACCGAACATAAGTGTGTATTGGACTCCGCCAGACATATGCAGGACGAGGGTTTCGATGTGACTTACTTGCCTGTCACCTCCGAAGGTTTGATCAGCTTGGATGACTTGAAGAAAGCCATCAGAAAAGATACCGCGTTGGTTTCGGTGATGGCCGTGAACAACGAGATCGGAGTGATCCAGCCCCTCAAGGAGATCGGTAAGATCTGCAGAGAAAACAAGATCTTCTTCCACACAGATGCTGCCCAGGCATACGGAAAAGTGCCTATTGATGTCAACGAAATGAACATCGACTTGATGTCGATCAGTTCCCACAAGATCTACGGCCCTAAGGGTATCGGAGCCTGTTTTGTCAGAAGAAGACCAAGAGTCAGATTGGACCCTATCATTACCGGAGGTGGCCAAGAGAGAGGTTTGAGATCCGGTACTGTTCCTGCTCCTTTGGTTGCTGGTTTTGGTGAAGCTGCCAGACTCATGAAGGCCGAGCACGCATATGACCAGGCTTACATCAAGAAGCTTTCCGAAAAATTGAAGAATGGCTTATTGTCCATCCCAGAGACTCAGTTCAACGGAGTTTTGTCGGATGACTCTAAGCAGTACCCCGGCTGTGTCAACATCTCGTTTGCGTACATCGAGGGTGAATCTTTGTTGATGGCCTTGAAGGACATTGCCTTGTCTTCTGGTTCTGCTTGTACCTCTGCATCTTTGGAGCCTTCTTACGTGTTGCATGCTTTGGGTGCAGACGATGCCTTGGCTCACTCTTCTATTCGTTTTGGAATTGGTAGATTCACCACGGAGGCCGAGATCGACTACGTGATCCGTGCCATCCAAGAGCGTGTGGAGTTCTTAAGAAAAATGTCTCCATTGTGGGAGATGGTGCAGGACGGTATTGATTTGAATAGCATTGAGTGGAGTGGTCACTAAACACTCGTTGATTGGGTGTGTTGTATAGTGGGCCCGATCTGGTTGAGGCTGGGGTTGGGTATTATGTATGATGATTTGTATTACAGTTTAATTTAATGACAAATGTCGAGCTTTGGTTGTGTATGTATCTTATCGGGTTATCTTTATGTGGTCTACAGTGATAGTGGATAACTTGGCAATGAGAGTAACTACTTTTCGGATAATTTCGTGAGCCATCATTTGAGGTGAGTAAGTTGGTTTGGATTTAAGGTAAAGAGTATCACTATAGTGAATACTTACTCAACCCCACATTCTCAGCATAGGACATCAAAAAGGAATTATAACCTGATCTTTTTAAGAAGCTTATTTACTATAGATACTAGCTAAATATGAAGTTCCACAAAATCGGAAAAATACGATGGTATCATCGAACCGGTTATGCTATAAGTGTTGAGATGATTGTTGGGTAGGACTGGCTTATCTGAATTAGAACTGACCAATTTCAGAAAAAAACACCCCTTTATATTAAACTTCATTTCTTACATACATATTCATGTTTCTAAGGGGTTATGGCATGAGCATCAACTTCGTGTATCCCCTGGAGCAATTCCACATAATACAAATGTACTACTATAACGGGGATATTTCTATGAGAGACATTGCTATTACCTGTAATATAAGTTCAGTCCCGGTTGTGAGAGCCATTTGTTTTATTCAATTGTTGAAGTCCTAATAGAGATTTTAACTTCATCAACTTGATTTGGAATATCCATCGTCTTCTTTCCCTCCTACCGTCTCTGTGGTCGCATACAATACCAGTGGATACGTTGATAACGATCGCACGAGGCTAATGATACGAACATGTTGTGAGTATCAAGTAATACTATTTTATTGGGCCCTAAGCTCCGTGTATAGCACTAACAGATTTCTGGTTTCAATTATTTATTTGACTATAAATGTCTTCATACATCTACAGTTCAATAGATGCAAGGTAATCCGCGAAGTTTTGCAACCTTTTTGTGGGTAAGAATGCTCGTGGTTCAGTACCGAGTCATTAACCCGAAGTGAATAATGGACTTTTTTGAAAGTTTTTGATGTTGAAGCTCGTTGGCAATTATAAACTCTTTCGGGACTAACTAAAGAATTCTCTGTTATTTACCCCAATCCTTTTTACCCCGACCGCTGTATCCATGTAGCAGCTAAAGAGGCATCTACAATGAAAGAAGCGAGAAAAAGTGCCCATGACTAATCCTTTGGGTGCCTCATCTTGGCTAATATTTCTGCTTATTGATCCCAATTTCAGTTTGAATTTCTTCTTTAATTTGAATCGCTTGGTTCAATTGTTACACCAACTAGGTCCCATTTGTCTTGAAGAAAAATAGAAGTATAAATAATCGACACGAAAACCAACAACACTGGCTGGAGCAATAATGTTAAGACTCGTGGGGATGATCATTTCTCCGCTTTTCAGAATTACTCAAATACCGCTGCTCATTTAAAAAATTTAAATAAGAATTTGGACCAAAAACATTGTAATAATCAGATTCCGGAGGTCTCAAGTATTGGAGAAGCCTTTCGCACCCTCAATTGCCCTAAATTACATCACTGGGCAGTTTTATTGCGGACCTACCGGCCCAGATTCCATGAGAATACGACACAAAACTTCAAACATTCCCTAATTTCATGTATTAAAAGAACCGTACATGCAGTATATTTCTTAATATAAAGATTTCAGGGCGAGCTTTAAAAACTTAATTACAAGTATTGTTATAAATGGCCTTTCTGTATCTTATTACTTTCACTCACCTTCTCTTCCGGTGCCCCGGTGGGTTCCTGTTTCGCAGCCAGATCGGCCCCAGTCGGCCCTCTCAATGCGCACCGGGCCGGTTCCGGCAGCTACTTTTTTTTTTCAGCGAATTCATTATTTAGTCATAAGGTGCCCCAAAACCACTACACTTTCCTACTATTCATAGAAAAAACACACCCACACAAATGTCTACAGTCACCAAAAAAATCACCCTTCTTCCCGGAGACCACGTCGGAAGCGAAGTCGTCAATGAGGCCGTCAAAGTGCTCAAGGCCATTGAGGAAAACACTCCCCACCAAAAGATCAAGTTCGAGTTCGAGACCCATTTGATTGGAGGTGCTGCCATCGATGCCACTGGCGAGCCTTTGCCAGATAACTCTTTGGACGCTGCCAAGGCTTCTCATGCCGTGTTGTTGGGAGCTGTTGGAGGCCCAAAGTGGGGCACAGGAGCTGTCAGACCAGAGCAAGGTTTGTTGAAGATCAGAAAGGAATTGGGACTCTATGCCAACTTGCGTCCCTGCAACTTTGTCTCGGACAAGCTTTTGGAATTGTCGCCTTTGAAGTCGGAGGTCGTCAAGGGCACCAACTTCACTGTTGTTCGTGAATTGGTGGGTGGAATCTACTTCGGAGAGAGACAAGAGCAAGAAGAGAGCGAGAACCAAGACGAGGCATGGGATACCGAGAAGTACTCTGTGGCCGAGGTCACGCGTATCACCAGAATGGCTGCTTTCATGGCTTTGCAACACAACCCTCCTTTGCCAATCTGGTCTTTGGACAAGGCAAATGTCTTGGCATCGTCCCGTTTGTGGAGAAAAACCGTGGACAAGGTCATGTCCGAGGAATTCCCTCAATTGACCATCCAGCACCAGTTGATCGACTCTGCTGCGATGATGTTGGTACAAAACCCAACCAAATTGAACGGTATTGTCATCACCTCCAACATGTTTGGAGACATCATTTCCGATGAGGCTTCCGTGATCCCAGGTTCCTTGGGTCTCTTGCCTTCTGCATCTTTGGCCTCTTTGCCAGACACCAACTCTGCGTTTGGTTTGTACGAGCCATGCCACGGTTCGGCCCCAGACTTGCCTGCCAACAAGGTCAACCCTGTGGCCACCATTTTGTCTGCTGCCATGATGTTGAGATTGTCCTTGGACTGTGTCAAGGAGGCCGAGGCCTTGGAGAAGGCTGTTGGTGATGTCATTGACTCCGGCATCAGAACTGCCGACTTGAGAGGACTGAGCTCGACCCAGGAGGTCGGTGACGCAGTTGTCGAGGCCGTCATCAAGACCTTGAAGTTGTAAGCTCTACAGGGCTTTCGCTTTACGCATTTACACATCTTCAATATGTTCATATATTAACAATTAGTTTTACTTCTTAATATGCCATCCCCATACCTTATTTCCCTTAAATTGCAACCTCTCCCGTAAGGATATCAGACAAGTAGGCGAGGGATCCGAAATTGTCCACGAGCTCTATGCTTCTGCCGGTTTCGACCCACTTCGAGGGTTCTGGACTCTGTTCTTCGGCCTCGTTCCCACGTGGACTCATGAGGTCATTCAAGAGCGTCATTTCACTGGACGACGACATCATCATCAAATTCTTGCGTTCTTGCTCGCTGGTTTTGTTCCAGATCTCAAATGCACTGCTAAACTCGTGTGACGAAAAGTACTCATCTTCGGAGCTTGCACAAGGAGTGCCCACCAGCATGCGGTGGTCTGGTACTTGGATGGTCAGAAAAGAGTCGTGTCTCTCCCTCGTCACCATAGACTTCCCATCGTTGCAATCCTGGAAGCAGACTTCGTCGCTAGGTTCGCTGGGGTTTGGTGATTCGGGTTGAGAACGAGTGCCTGCAAGATCTGGGGCACTTCCGGTGAGACCTTGAACACGCAAGCTGAAATTTCTGTCGAGCTGTTTGCTGAAACTGTGCAAAATATCCGACTCGTTAGTTACCACACTAGATTCAACGTCATAGATCAGCTTGTGAGTTTCTTCCACGTTCGTTGGTGTCTGGTTTTCATGAATATAAGACACAAATTCAAAGCTCGGAAAGGTATCTTCAGTTGTGTCAAACTCCTGTGAAACCGGTTGCATCATCATCGGGTTCGATACACTCCGAACCGAAGACACTTTGCGGTCATTGATTTCGAGTTTCATCGCCTGGAGCTCAGATTGGAGGTTCGAGAGTGAGTCTCGCGTGAGACTTGTCCAGTTAGCTTCGGTGTCGCCATTAAATATCGACATCGGGAGCTCTTCGTAGATCTTGTATTTGGAGTAGACTCTGGAAGGAAGACCGATTGCATTTATGTTCTCAAGTGCATTTGCAGCCGCCTGGCCTGAAAAACATGTGCCCTTAGATAACACCGACAGATTCCTCCCTAACGCACCATATGGAGCATCTTTCGTGGCTCCCCATAGGCCTGCAAGCTTATCGTCGGCCTCGGAGTTTTTGGAAGTCTTGCGCAGGAAGTAAACCGAGCTGGTATCGTCGGTTGTTGTTAACGCAAGAGACCCCTGTCCGGGTCGATGGTCTGTTGGGTATTCTTTTTCTGTGCTTGGAGCGAGATGTGCGAGGTTTTTAATGGTGAGCTCGTTTGCATTCTGGTGTGTTTGTGGTTGTAAGCTTGGGATACTGTCACTCAATACTGGACTTGACTCTGCACTTATTTTCGGATTCTGCTGGTTTGGTTCATGGTTGGATAATAAATTGGTATCTGCTGGTTCTGGCAGAGACATACCTGTGCTCTGTGGTACAGCATCATCGTCATTCCCCCACAACTTCTTTAGCTTTTTGGGTGCATATCTCACCGAGCCCATATTACCCTCTGGTCTTTCTAAGCCCTGTAAATCACAAGCAAGGGGGGCATCTTCTGAAATTCTCGCAAGTTCATTGGTGCGTGGAAACTGAAAGTCGGGATGCACATCCACTGATCCACTGTAAGTTGACGACAGCACAGTGTTGTTTGACAAAATCCTGGGTTGCTCAGCAGGTGCCTCAATTGGAAGGTTCAATGGTTCAATGCTGCTCGCCTTAATTATTGGTTGCGGTTCTGTGACGGGCTGACCTTCTGTGATAGGCTGACGTTCTGTTTCTTCTGGCACGACGGACACAACGGTAGATAATTCTTCCAACAGAGGAGCGGGTTTATACAACTTCTTGAAAGCTGGTTTTTTGCCACGTGGAATGCCTGTTTGTGGGATACTAGCCTTTCGGCTTTGATTATCTGCAGCTCTGTCGGTTTGTTTCTGGGATTTGGTTGGTTTTGATCTCAATTTATTCAAAATCCGCAGAACTAACTTTGTTGTTTTTCTCCGCTTGGGTGCTTCGATTTTTTCTTCTTGTTTTGGGCGTTTATCTTCCCCTGAAGGCTTTGCAGCAACCTGTTTATCCTGAGTGTTGACTTTTTCATGCTCATTACTGGGAGTAGCACGGGTCTCTTCTTCGGCAGTAGCAGGGTTCAAGTAATCCACAAATTGCTTGATTTTTCTTGAGTTAGCATCTAGCATGGTATTCTTGAGTGAGCTGGAATGGAATAATGCATCCATGCATCGAGATAAGATCTCCTTCAAAGAGAGTGTGATTTCATCAGTGGAGACAATTTCATTCACCTCGAGCGAAGTTTCACGGTTGTAGCCTAAAACCTGAAGTGTATGTTCGTTGAGGAATGACAACGATAACACAATAAAGATCAGGCGATATTTCTCGAAAATGTCCTGAGATGCTTGCTCGTCCACGTTTAGCAAGATCACAATCGGGGACTTTGACACCTCGTCATCGTAGTTCTGGAGATCATGTGCGCAATAAAATCTTGTTAGGTCAAGGTCTCCATCCTTGAAAAGATGAAACGGGGAAGACTTGTGCAATATCTGTGCTTTGCAAATATGACTGATGATACTGTTGCACGTAGTGATGGAGTCGCCATTTGGTTTCACAGAGTAACTGACAGAAACAATTTTCTCTAATGTGCCCTTCAGGTGGAAGCGGTTTTCTCCATACGCAATTAAAGTCAAGTTTTGGCCCTTATCTGCCTCATACGACTTTGCAAAGATCTGGTTTATATCACACCAGTATTTGACCTTAAGCTGTGGGAAATTTTCAAGATTCGGCAATGGCTTCTGGTTGATCAACGAGTTCATTAACACGTCAGGAAGCAGTAGTGTCGACTCGCCATTGGTGGCATGGATCACATCTAAGAACAACAAGTGGTCAGAGAATATGATAAGAGCCTCATTTCCACTCGCATTCTTCGCACTGGGCATGACGTTTTTGACCTCATAAATTGCAAGAACCTTTCTGTTCATCCAGCCGTATTGTAGCTCCTCGGGCCATTCTGTTGCCAACTCAGTAAGAAGCTTTCCTGACGGTGTGAAGATTCTGGTCTTCAAGGATTCCTTCGCGGTATCTGGACCCCCAAATCCCAAAGAATCTATAGTCTCGACAATTGCCCTATAATCGTCGTCGATGTTCTCTTGGGTATCCAAATTTGAACTTTCGAAATTCGAGGTTTTCAACTTTTCTGCAATAACTAGTTCATATAACCTTCTGATAATAAGCTTCAACTTGGGGAGCTCGAATAGTGATCCCAAGATAATGTTCTCGACGATTTTCGGTGTGTAGTCATTCTTGTTGATATCCTCATTTTCAAAAGCATACGAGCGGTTGTGTTTGAGAAACTTTTCAAAGCGATGGTGGAAACTCAGGATGTTTGCTTGATGTCTGGCAAATGCCTTATAGAAGAATGGTAGGATCGAGGCCAAGACCTTGAAAACCTCTGGGTATCCAAATCCTATTGCCACTCTCAAAGTGTTGTTAAGGATACAGTTGATTCTGGTGATTTCGTCAATGGTTGGTGGAAAAATAGCATTCACCTTCATTGCACCATCGGTGCTTTCTGACACGTCTGCAAGAACACTAACCCGGAGAGGGATAATGAAATACTGCAAAAGAGACACCAAGTCCATTGTAAAATTAGTTTGCACATTGAATAACTCGTCGATAACTTGGCCAATTATCTGTGTTGCTGGATATGGTGATTCTTTCACTGTGACAGGAGGAATGTACGAGTAGTCCATGGCCTGTGGTGAGTATTCAAGCAAGGGATCAAACAATTGCTCCATTTGTGTTCCAAGCAAGGCCACAAGACGATTGGTATCCTCTGAAACCCTGGGATCAGATATAAGACCATCGTAAATGACATCTAATACCAAAGTGGACATCTCCAGCTGTTGCACAAGATCGAGGGAAAGAAGCTTTTCGCCTATATCGGAAGGAGACTGATCCATGAGTTTCATTGAGCTGGCCAACGACCCGGCATTCGTCTCGTCCCACGGGTGAGTTATTTTCGTGGAACCTTTATTGTTCCAAAGCTTATTGAAATTCTTCAAGTTTGTGATGGCCAACGCTTTTCTGATGTTGGACTTGCGGTATTGTGGAGTAAGATTCTCACAGGCGGGCCAAAACCTGGAGCTTGAGTCTAGAATGATATTCTCGTAGATATTGCAACCGAACTTCGTAATGGACACCGTGGATATTTTATTGGTGGACTCATTCTTATACAAAATGGAGATCACACGGCCAAAAAGAATTGGATCAAAGCCGGAGAAAAATGCGGCCTTCGGCAAAACCGATCTCCAGAAACTAAGAGTTTTTTGCTCCGTGAGTCCAAGCGCCACGTCGAAGTGGCCCGACAATGGTCTTAGCTTTATATGTCCCTTTTTCTGTTTGATCTCATTGAAATGCTGTTTGTCGTGTTCACCAGAGACATAACGAGTGTATATATTCATGGCAAATGCTAATAAATGATCTGGCTGTGCTAATTGGTGTGGTTACTGCTTGTGGTTTGTGTTTTGTTGGTGGTCGGTGTTGTTGGTGGTGGGTGTTGTTGCTATTCTCTGGGCTGATCTGTCTTTTGATCCGATTGCGTGGATACAATTTCAGCCAGCCTTTTCTAAACTACTCGTGTTTCTGCAAGGAAGAACTATCGGAGATGTCCTCGTCCGCATTAGGTCCAAAGGTAAACAGAATCGGGTATCGCGCATCGATCCATAAAGGAGAGTATTTAAAACAAACAGTTGCGTATTCCAGCTTTATTTACGAGAGCCAAGATTCTTTGTGATAACTGAGACACTTTTGAAAATTACTGACCTAATTGAATGGCCATGTTAAAGAAACGTGGAGTGAATTCACAATGGAAATATATACTGGCAACATGGGGTGGGTGTTCTGTGCAGGTTGTATCCCCACAAAACATATATTTCGATTTGGCTTTGGTTTTGGTTTTGATATAATCGTCTTTTTTGGAGGGTTTTCACTATTACTTTTTTTGAAGAAAAACTGGTTCCATAAGCTTTCCGTTTCCATTTCTTAAAGTAACTCATATTCCGGCAAACACCCATTTTTGCCAAGTAAACAATCATTCTAGTCAATTTAACGTGCTCACAAATCACTGAGGTCGCACCGTAGTCCCATTTAAAAGACTTGTTCGGGACGATGGCTGTGTTAAAAGCTGCATTCTCCATTCTTTCTTTTTGTGTGTTCCTTTTCCTAATACTTTGTTTCCTTTTTTAAATTTTTCTGTTCCATTAAACCACCTTCTCATGAAAACGTCACCGTCTTAGAATCTCGAGGCACACCGTCAGCTCCAATACCATGCTCAGACAATCTACCTTGGAAGTATTTGAGCCTTGCATCATCAAATGATAAACCTTCTCGTGCCATTAGTCTCTGGATCTCGCCCTTTGCATCCTCATCAAGTGTGCGCGGATCTTCGTCCAAAATATTGGCAGTCAAATCGAATTGCGAGCTGGTGAACCCAGCTTCCATATCTTGCTGGAACCCAAACCCCAGACTCTGAGCGAGTCGGTGCCATCTCTGGGTATTTCTCCATGCCTCGAAACTTTCTATGAGACGAACTCTGAAAATAAACACTAAAATGCAAAATACCACAAAAACAGCCAAAAACGCGTGATGGGTCTTGATTTCGGGCATTTTTCACTAAGTTGTATCGACGTTTACTTGGTGTAAGCCCAACAAAGGATGTGTTTATGGCTGTCGGATACCCCAGAAAAAAAGAGCCAATACGGTTCGTTCGCGAAAATGTATGAGAAAATCTCACATCTCAGGCCTCACGTGCAATTAATTCCTGGGCATAGTATCACAGGATATTATATTAATTTTCTTCTTTATTTCTTTCTTCTACTGTATACCTTGTTACTTTTGTTATTGCTATTGAATTGGCTATTGCTAACTTTTCCTTGGTTGTAAGAGACAAATTAAGATTCTTTTTGGGGGAGGGAGTGGCTTAACTTCTAAGACTGCTCCGGTGCGTCCTGGAGCTCTTCGTCAATGGCATCTCCACCGACAGCTGGTTCAGCAGAGTACTGCTCAGTGGGCTGTCCGAAAGTTTCGGTTGGCTCGGTGTACTGTGCTGCGGGCTCGGTGTATTGTTCAGTTGGTTCACCGTATTGCGCAGCAGGCTCACCGTACTGCTCGGTAGGCTCGGTTTCCATTGGAGGATCCAAAGGCTCTTCCCTCCGGGCGTAGGAGATTCTCAAATCTCTGCCTCCGTAGTTGTAGCCGTTCAAGTTGCTGATGGCCACGTCGGCGAGATCTGTCAGCTCGAATTCCACCACTGCAGTTCCGTTGGGTCTACCCCTATCGTTGTACTGGATCTCTGCTCTGGTGACCTTACCGATAGTCTCAAACAAATCGTGCAAGTCGGTCTCGGTGGTGATGTAAGGCAAGTTGTCGGCGAAAATGACGTTCGACACGTCACCGTCACCAGTAACACCTTCGGTGAACTCGGAGTTCTTCACCTCAGGCTTTCTTCTCTCGCTGATATCTTTGCTGAGACGCACCTCGAGCTGTCTACCCTCAAGAGTCTCGCCGTTGAATCTCTCGATGGCAGCCTGGGCATCCTCTGGAGTCTCGAAAATCACTGTTCCGAATCCTCTGGATCTACCCCATTTGTTCTCGATGACATCGGCTCTCACGACACCTCCCGTCAGGCGCATCGTGTCCTTCAAGGTCTTCCAAGACGTAGAGAAGGCCAAGTTACCCACGAAAACCTCAGTGCCAGGCTTTGGTGGGTCTGCTGGGTTGGATCTTTCTCTTCTCTCTCTTGGGGCGCGCTCATCTCTTCTGTCGCCTCTTCTGTCGTCGCCGCTCGACTCGGCTCTTCTTCTCTCCTCTGGAGGAGGGTAGTCTTGTCTGACAAAGATCTCACGACCGAAGTAGTCGGTTCTGTCAAACTTGGCAATGGCATCGGCGACGTCTTGCTTCGAGGTGAACTCCACCGTGGCCATACCACGAGACTTTCCTCTGAGCATGATGACATCGGCACGCACAATACGGAAGTCACGGCCGAACATATCCTCGATCTCTCTGGATGTAGTACGGAAAGGAATGTTGCCCACGAAAATGGAGTTATCGTAGTTGCGGTCGACTCCTCTACTGTCGCCACCATCTCTTCTGTCATCACGGTCACGGTAGTCGTCACGGTCGCGGTAGCCGCCACGGTCCCTGCGGTCACCACGATCTCTGCGGTCACCACGGTCTCTGCGATCGCCGCGATCTCTACGGTCACCACGGTCACCACGGTCACCACGTTCTCTTCTGGAGTAACCACCCCTTCTGTCGTCTCTTTCTCTTCTTCCGTCTCTTCTGTCGTCTCTACGGTCATCTCTTCTGTCTCCTCTTCTGTCGTCCCTTCTGTCGTCTCTTCTATCGTCCCTTCTATCATCTCTTCTGTCGTCTCTTCTGTCGAAAATCACGTCTTCTCTTCTGTCACCTCTGGCACTTCCTCTTCTGTCTCTTCTGTCACTTCTGATTTCTCCTCCACGAGGAGCCTCATAGTCTCTTCTGCCAGATGGAGAGCGGTCTCTGACTGGCGATCTGGAACGATCCTAGAAATGATTAGCAAAACGAGCTTGAAAAAAAATTAAAAGCAAAATGACTTAAGGCTCAACCACTGCAGCATTTTGGAAGCGTTTGAAATGTTTTTTTATCGTGGTTCTTGGAAAATAGGCGGTCCCAATCACATCCAGAAAATGCTCTCAGCCGTGCAGATCCACACATGTGCACCATTGACAAACTTCACAACAAATAAGAAAAAAATAAAAGCAAAGCTCAGCGACGCTTCTCTGGTTTGTGCCAAATGAGCCGGACGTCCAAATATTCTAAACGACACGTTGTTCTGTCGAAAATCGCAAATAGCAAGTGGACCTGGAAAATGTGAAGTGGGAAATGCTCTCGGGCACATCGCCATGCTGAGCACAGCAATTTCCTTAACTCCAAACATGCCACATTTTCCACCAATGGACAGCTTCCCTGCCGCAGTGTATCACCTTCTTGTCGTCGTCTAACATACTCTTGAATAGTCGTCAATATCTATATCGTCCATTGCAAACACTTGTTGGGTATTCCGATAGAAATGTTTGGGAATGGACGTCCAATATTTCACAGTAAACAGATTTTCGCTGGCAAGGTCACGTGGTGTGTGAGCGTGGTGAGTGAGTGCTTCTGCCTAATGCTGCCCTACCAGATATCGCACAGGCCAGATGGATAAGCATTGGGATAGTCTGGTTGTGTTTGAGAACACATGTGTACTTCTTTTTTGGTATTATATTGAGATGTTTTAGATGTTTTAGATGTTTTAGATTTTTTACTTTTCTTGTGCAGAAAAAAAAAAATCTGAAGATTTTATTTCTGGTTTTACAAATACTTCTCGGCAATAATTGCTGAAAGTTATGAGTACACGCATCGGTACTACTCGAGTCAGTGTTGTTAGTAAAGATGTATTTAATTATGTTATCGGATAATTTAACTATCAATAATAATTTTGGGGGATATTAATATTATGTTAGTATTGCGATATAATAAAATATAATATGTCAAGTAGTTAAGACTATTTTTAACTGGAAGCATGGAGCTTCAGGAGTCTTTGAGTGTGCCCCGAATTACTAATGTCAGATACGTCTGAACTGCTGTATTCGCAGCATGACCATTAACATCTTCGAAATAGTTCGCTTTCCTGCAATGGTATAAGTCCTCCTTATTTGAGAATGGCTAAAATTTTAATCACACCAGATTTTAAATTATGTGGGTTGTCCGAAACTATGGACTGGGGCTGTGAGACTACTGACTTCGCCCACCCTAAAGGCCATGTGGTCCTCTCTCCGAGTCGATCTTGGTAATAAAAGTTAACTATATTAATATCTCATTTATTATACAGTATTGCATTTGCTCTATTATAAAAATAAATAATATATTTGGCGTTGGTAATATTATAGTATCTCTAAAAATTAATTATATTAAAATTACATCTGTTAACGAGCAACACTGACCCTAGTGCGTCTCAGAAAATGACAATAAGACAAACAAACAATCAAGAAGATGCATTTACTTACCCACCAATTCTACATAAATTGCTCCCTTTCTTTTTCTTCTTTTTATTCTGATATCCACCAAACTATTATTATCGTCCTACTGCCTTTCTGGAAATGGAAGCACAAGCCTTCGCTCCACCTCTGTCTCTTTATTGACCTCCTCTTCACCATCGAATTTGAGTCTCACCGTACCATCTTTCTTGTGCCCAACCACAATTGCAGGATAGAATGTGGTCGTTTCGGGGTATCGAGCAAGAACTTTCGTGTTGTACGGATACGCTATTAGACTATGTGCCTCTGCGGGCGACGAAATAAGCAAGATCTCTTTGTAGGTGGCCTTGAACTTTTGCCCCGGGTTGTTGTTTTCATCAGGTTCAGGGTCACGGATCTCATACTTGGTTCCATCCCCCAAAATCTTTGTCACCTCACATTGAATCCACTCGTCCGAATGACGGTTTTTTAGTTTATATGCAACCTCCGAGCCCACCACGATTGACTCGTTTGAGTCGTACTTCGACACCCAGAACAGTCTGCCGGCATTACTGCTACCCTTTCGGGTGTTTCCTCTTCCCACGGCACCTCGAGAAGGTCTTCCATTGTTGAGAGCTTGTTGCTTCTGTTGTTGTAGTTGCTGGGCCTTTTCGGCATTTGCTATGAGAGTCTGTAGGTTTTCCTGTGACGTTGCAATAATACGTTTTGCTGTGCCAATGTTCAGTAAGTGATCGTTGATATCTTCCTTTAGTTTTTCAAGCTCACTCTCATTGAGAGAGTCTAGTTTGTTCTCGTTGTCATCAGTATAGATATCATCAAAGGAAAGCGAGTCGTTCGCGTTGCATATGTCTTGGAGTGAGGATATCACTATATCCCAGTATCCGTTGGTATCTTCCACCACCATGTTGAAGACTTGTTTTGGATAATTAGCAAGATATTATGTTGACAGGTAGATTATGTACGATGCGAACTGCGAATGCGACTCGCGTCACGTCTCTATCTATGGAGGTAGAGCAAAATCACTGTGGTGAGAGAAAAATATTTTGTAGGGTAGTGTTCCACTAATTGTGTAGGTATTGGAATTGTGGTGTTTTTTCTTGTGTATTGAAGCTTTCTGATTTTGATTGATGGACAGGGTATTTTTTTCGAGCTCAATCAGTCTCGGCTCAGCTCGGCCTTGCTTGAGCCACAACCAGAAATTGGGAAATGTTGCCTTGGGAACATAACTTCAACCACGAGAGATAAAAATTGGGTTTTCTTTGGCAAGGTAAGAATTGCCGTTGCTTCGTATGTATAGAATTTTTTTTAGTGGTTCTTTTCAGCATTTTCGATTTTTACATCGTTCTTTATCATTTCTTCTTTTTATGATGTTCGCAATAATTGCTTGTAAAATCACATCTCTCAGATAATATTAATAATGAGGTCAATTATAAAATTTTAGTCAGTCAATAATTTGGAATTACGTAACAGCAAGAAAAAAAAAAAAATTAATTGCTTCAATTACTTCAATAACAAGCACAAAAGTATGGTTTACGCCACTAACTTTATTTCACAATCAGAGAATGGAGAATGTACCTTGGTGTCCCATTAACTTACTCCGCATCAGCTTACCCAGTATCTTCATCTTATGAACAATTTCTTTTTCTATATACTGAAAATTCTCTTACTTATTTCTTTTGTCCTTCTTGGAATCCACCGAATATTCTTGAAGTAATTACCTAAACATGGCTCCTTTAGGAAACAGGTGGTTGTAAAATCGCCCTGACCGTTATCGTACATTAGGCCTGCGCGATTTCCAGTCACTGAAGAACCTAGTTGACAATAACATGGAGTGTTTCCATTAACTTCGGCTATGCATTCTCTACTATTTATCCCTTTCGAGATATTCCAACTACTAGCTTCACTTGATCTCGCCAAACAAATTTCGGCCCGGCGATCCATCTATGCAATATCACTTGACTTTACACTCTACTCGTGGGTATGGGCATTCACGCATACTGTGGCCAACAACTTGTATTGTTTCCTGACAAAGGTCCAAAACCAATATGCCGCAAGATACCCTTTATACCCCGGGATTCAATATTCCGAAGCACTGGCATTATTGAATATCCTTCAACTTTGCCTCTGCACGGTTCTCACCAAAAAGTGTTTCTTTGGGTTAAAGAGCCAAGAGCAATTGAGTTTGGTATGCAAAACCGTTCTAGGGTCGTGTCTTGCAGCTTTATTGTGGCTTCTGTGGCTTTTTATTCGTGGAAGAGCAACCATTAACCTCCTTGACATTGCAGATTGTCTACTTAATATTGGATCTATCGCGTTGGCTTCCAGGCTCATTCCTCAAATATCTCTAAACTGGTTCTTGGACTGTTTTCCCATCAGCAGAAATTTCCTCCTCTTACAGTATTCGGCAGTATTCTGTGCTTCCATTGTGCTTTTTTTCGCTTATAATTCGGGATCATACTGGTATGATCTACCCATTGGCCTGCCTCCTCAGGTTGTACTTGGGACCACCTTTTGTGCGTTGGTGATTCTTACATATCAACGAAAGCGATACGGAACAAAATCAATCCACCCCAATAATATTGTTTAACAAGGCTAGATAAATAGACTAGATTAGATTATCTTTTTTCTGTTGCTTCATCATTTTCTGGCTCAGCAGAATTTACATGTCTCTTCAATATCGCTCATTCCTCAATACAGCATGCTGATCGCACATAACTTCTTCGTTCTTCTTTTAGTGCATCGAACGGCCCACCAACACAAGACAAAATCCAAGATGCAAATAGTCCGACTGCTATCCTCAACATGCAGACTCTTAGCAAAAAAGAATGTCCAACCCAAACAAAAATACCTTGGCAGGGTCAGCAATAACTTGTCCCTGGGAGTCGTTGGACTCGCGAACGTAGGTAAGAGCACGTTTTTCCAGGCCATTACTAGATCCACATTGGGAAACCCAGCAAATTACCCATTCGCAACTATAGATGCCGAAAAGTCGCTAGTTGTGGTGGAGAGTGCCAAGCTCGACCAGTTCCAGAAATTGTTTCAATCGGAGAAAAAGGTGCCCACATCTCTCACCATCTATGATATTGCAGGCTTGACTAGAAATGCTGCAAGCGGCCAAGGCTTGGGAAACAAGTTCCTTGCCGATATCAGACAAGTTGATGGAATCTTCCATCTAGTCCGTGGATTCAGGGATGATGAAATCACCCACATCGAGAATAGTGTGGACCCCGTAAGAGATATGACTATTGTCACCGATGAGCTCATATTGAAGGATTTAGATTTCATAGAAACGGCTCTTGAAAACGCTCACAAGAAGCAGAAAAAGCCCGGAAACGATAAGGCTGCGGTGAAGTTTGAGATTGACACGTTGGAGAAAATTCTGGAGCTTCTCTACTCTGGAAGGAAAGTGGCCTCAGAAGAGTGGTCCGAGGAAGAGATCGATATCATCAACCCACTCAATTTGTTAACAGCTAAACCCACTGTTGTTTTGCTTAATGTTAACCCGCAGGACTACGTGGAAAACAAGAATGAATTTATGGATCAAGTGCAAAATTGGATCGAGGAGAACTGCCCACAGGACAAATTGATGTTGTTTTCAGCCAGTTACGAAAGTAAATTGAATGAACTCCAGGGCAAGGAGCTTGAAGATTTTATTAAAGAAAACGGGTCTAAGCCTAGTGCCATGGCAGGAATTGTTGATGCTATTCGGGAGGTTTTGCATTTGATATCGTTCTACACCTGTGGTCCAAAAGAGGCACACCAATGGTCGGTGAGAGAAGGTTCTACAGCACCAGAAGCTGCTGGTGCAATTCACACAGATTTACAAAATACTTTCATATCTGCGCAGGTGTACAAATGGGACGACGTTAAGAATGAACCAGGTCCAATAGATGAGGCTGCGTTGAAAAGCAAGGGCAAGCAGTTGAGAGTGGGTAAGACATATTTGGTGGAGGACGGAGACATTCTAGTTGTGAAGGCCGCACGGGGCAAGAAGTAGGAACCCACAGTCAATAGAGATGCTGGAAAACTCATGTAAATAGAAAAAAAAAATGAACCGGCCCAAAACTCGAATACTATGTGTAATTTATGGGGGAGATTATTTATGGGGGAGAGTGAAAAGTGCCCTATCTAAAACGAAGACTACAATGGAGCCAAAGCTTTTTGATTTCGGGGCGGAATTTAACCTACTATTTGACAATTCAAAGACCGGGCGACCAGCCAATATTGAGATCCCAGATCGCCCAGGAATGTCATCTAAACGTCTGGTTGTTATGCTTGATCTGCTTGAACTGCACAGTTTCAGAGGAACTTTCCCGAAGCGGTAAGTGTTCGAGTGCGCTCAACGAGTTCTTATCTCTGGCGCATGGGAGGTCGTTTACAGCCCTGCGTTGTCTCAGATTGCGCACAGTGAGAGCAACCAAAACATACAGAAAGGAGTGAAAGCAATCTGGGTGGTATAATTTATGGGGAAAAGACGATAAAGATAAAGTGGCGATGATAATTTATGGGAAAAACAGATTTTCAACTTTTGATAGTGGGCAAAAAGTTGCGACCTTGTATCGTTTTATGGCACTCATAAGTCATGGCACTAATAAGCCATGGCACCAATGGCACGCATTGTTAAATTGTTGGATAGTGGGTGACGGGTGATGTAGGAGATATAACCAAAACTCGGCATGACGTAGGGCAAACAAAGCAAGATGCAAGAGTTATCAGTATCACACACTTACTAAGAAAAATGAATTATTAAAACCACAAAATATGTTTACTAAAAAAACTTAAACTGGCAGTGGGGATGCTAGAGCCACCAGCATCAGAGCCACCAGAACCAGAGTACCAGAGCACCAGAGCTCGGTAGATGCGACTATCAATGATCCACAATCTCAATTTTGCTCACACAGCTTTGCTAAACACACTAAAAGCAAAACAATAAGGTCAATATAAAAAGAAAGTAATAGAAGTTTACAAAAGCTGGATACAAAAAATTAGTATACCAAAAATACTACCCAAAGATTCACCCTAGAAAGTTCCCCCTACATCCCCAGCATCTCCTCGTACGGCAAACGGCCGTGCCCCGCGAGATTGCATTGAGCCTGCCTGGTCGCACTAATCTTATCTCACCCAACAGTGCAGACCCCGGGTTGATGATTTTCTCTCGACCTTCCCTTTCCTTTCTTTCTACGTGTGCCCATTTCTGTACGTGAATTCCACATAGAGAAGAACAAAAAACCCGACCAAACAATCCACTGTCGTCGCCAAAAGAGAGTCAACCACGCGAAAATATCCCACTGGAACCTTCACTCTTTTTTTTTCCCTGCCCCTTTTTGACAGACATACCCTCGTGTTTTCACATTTGAGCCAAAAACCTGCGTGGAAAATCAAACACTCCCCTCCCGGAAAACCGGCCAAACCCCCAGTCCAAAAACAAAATCCAACAATACACCCTACACATTCGTTGGTGTAAGGACCTCTATGGTATTAAGAAGTTTCTCTATAGTCCCCCCGAGCCGTCACAGAATGATCGGGTCCATCTACAACTACGTTTTCGGACGCACGGTTGTCACTGAACAACACAGACACTATGCCACCAACAACCCACAATTTACCCCAGCACAGTCGGCCAGCTTCCACCCCAGACTAGCCATCATCTTCCAGCAGTTGGACGCAATTGCGCCGCGGTTTGCAGTAAGGGGCTCGGATATCCAAATTCTTCTGCTGCCCAGCGAATTCTACTCCACTCTTAAAGAAAAAATCCGCACTGCGAAGTCCAGAATCTACTTGAGTTCGCTCTACTTGGGAAAAACCCAGGACGAGCTTGTGGAGTGTTTGGCCGACGCGTTGGACAAAAATGAAGACTTGAAATTGTATGTTTTGACCGATGCTTTACGAGGAACCCGTGAAGCCCCCCACCTGCAATGCCTGGCGCTGTTGCTTGTTGGATTAGTAGAAAAGTTTGGAAAACACAGAGTTGATGTTCGTATGTACCACACCCCGCACTTGGCCGGGTTCAAGAAGAACTGGGTGCCCAAGCGTGCGAACGAAGGTTTTGGTTTGCAGCACATGAAGTTATACGGGTTTGATGACGAGATCTTGTTGAGTGGAGCAAACTTGTCCGAGGACTATTTCACCGACAGACAAGATAGATACTACTTGTTCAAGGACAAAAAGTTGACCGACTACTACTTCAAGGTCCAGGAGGCCGTCTCTTCGTTATCCTATCAATTGACCACCACCGCGCACCCAAAAGGTTTCCAAAACTTCAGGTTGTCATGGCCTACATCCAATAAATCTTGCGAGCCTGACATGAACCTCCAGAGATTCATCAGCGACTCCTCGTTTCTTTTGGAGCCATTGCTCAAGCAACACGAGCTTGGGTCTTTGGAGGAATTTAAAGATACCGGAGAATTCGACACCATAGTCTATGCAGTGTCGCAGTTCACCCCTCTCTTACACCCAACAAATGACGTTTCCACAGAGAAACCATCCATCCTTAGACTTTTGTCGTACTTAGACTCTCCCAAGATCAAGTGGTGGTTTACTGCCGGGTACTTCAATATGCTTCCACAGATCCAGGAGAGATTCTTGAACGGACAAGCACAAGGAACTTTGATCACTGCATCGGCCAAAGCAAACTCCTTTTACAAATCCTCGGGTATATCCTATTACATTCCAGAGGCGTACTTGTTGATTTCGAAGAAATTCTTGGAGGAGGTTCATAAAAGAGGAAAAGACAACTTGATCAAATTATACGAGTGGCAGAATGGTGTTGTTAACACAGTAGGTGGCTGGTCTTACCACGCCAAGGGAATCTGGCTTTCTGTTCCCGAGGAAGACGTTCCATCCATCACAGTCATTGGATCTTCAAACTACACCAAAAGAGCATACAGTTTGGATTTGGAGAGCAATGCCATAGTGATCACCAAAAACACTGCTTTGAAAGAACAAATGGCCCAAGAGATCAACAATCTAATGAATTACGCATACGAATTGAAGTTGTCGGATTTCGAGCCGAAGCTTCAAGAGACACAAGAACATGAACCAAAACTAGACGCACAAGGCGATACGATAGCTCCACCACAAACGTTCGCCATAGATGAGGATAGAAGAATCAGCTACAGGGTTCATTGGGCCTTGCGTCTTATAGGTGATAAACTATAAGTCATGTAAGTCATAGTTGGAAACAAAATCAATCCATGAAACAATGTTTGATTTGACCTTGAAGGGGTAACACGAGTTGGAAGGGATTTTTCCCGTCCCGAAAGATTATATACATATCTTTATAAATGAAATACCATATTACAGATGTACTTCGAATTGTATATTTTGACTCAGACCGCTTGAGTTAGTGGTCCAAAATGAAATTTGAGGTAACTATGTATTTAGCGTTTTCCAAGAAAACAACTAGCGAATTTGTTTCTTTAAGAATCAAGTTTATGTGATCACTGTAGTATCTAAGTGATTGATTAATAAAAAAAGATTGGATGAATTTTTTTTTTTTGAAAGAAACGTCTTATTACAGGATGCCACTAGGCAAATATTTAAACACCCCCTTCGAGAACGCTCTATATAAAGGATTTATTGAAAT
>JAJMIV010000176.1:0-21914 GCA_030563445.1 Metschnikowia gruessii
CAATTTCGGTACCCACGCTCTCTTTCTGTTCTTGGCTTTTATGAGACCCAGGAAACCTCTTATCATACCATTTGTCGCATGGCGAAAGATCTCTTATATATGATGAC
Source organism: Metschnikowia gruessii (assembly GCA_030563445.1). Lineage (NCBI taxonomy): Eukaryota > Fungi > Ascomycota > Pichiomycetes > Serinales > Metschnikowiaceae > Metschnikowia > Metschnikowia gruessii. The sequence continues at coordinate 108 of JAJMIV010000176.1, forward strand.
AATTTCCGCGGCTGCTGATACTGTACTAGTGAGGTCCAAGGCTCCGGAGAAGTGAGCAATATTGAGTGGATTTTGATCTCAAGCGAGTAGGAAGAGATTTGATTGTTTTATGATAGTTACTTGAAGTATTATTTCTTTGTGTGTTTTTGTTGAAAGAAGCTCAGAATAGAACTTTAATAGAGAGTGTGCGTGTGTGCTGCTTGAGCGTGGCATCTCCAGCTTAATCAGACCTCGCTTATCAGAGTGACTGCTATTTCAAGGAAAACCGATGATTAAGATACCTGACTATAGCCGGAAGCATGGATTCTGCAAATTATGGTGTTAGAGTCCGGGACGATGTCCAAAAATATACTTGTACGGGGAGGGGCTCTCGAGAGGCGGACCGCCAGCTTCACCCCTGGCTTTCAAAAAAAAAATTGACAATACATTTTTTTAGTTCGATACTAGTGCCACTAAATATGAATATCAGCAAAATTTTTAAAGATTTTTTTTTTTTTAGTAAAAAGCGTAGTCAATATATCCACCCCTCAACACTGGGTAGAAGTAATTTCGGGCGCGGATCTGAAATCAGCCCACAGACACAAAACGAAACACGTCAAAATCTCTCTAGTACAGCTATTTCTTCATTAACAGATATGTGATGTTATACATGTCAGTGGTGAGGGTAAGTTTTTAAAAGAACTCATAGTATTAAATGCTGAATGAGCCATGTTAATGTCCAGAAACGGTCTAAGATGAATGACTATATCGAAATTGTGACGGCTTCTTACAATTCCGAGTTTCGATCACATGTCCAACCTGTGAAGAGGCACCTATGTCGACTTAGCTAACCCAGTCGGCCTTCCATGTACCACTATGGTATATCAAGATTGCGGCGGAGAAGTCCATCAACATAGTCACGGGCACTTCCCGCAACTCGGCTTGGTCGTGAATCCTCTTTGAATTACATATTTTTTTACTTAGAAATAATCTATACAGTCACATTTCCCTAGTTGGTTTGTTATTGGAAAGAATTTAGTTAGTTTTTACTTGAATAGTTGATTGTGGAATACGTACCACGCACCTGAAAAGAACCTTAAATTAGCTATCCGACTTCAGTGGAATCGAATAGATCGTTTAACTGTTTCACAAGATCTCTTTTCCGCACCTATTTACAAATACCATCCATTATTCGATTACAATTTTTTACAGCTTTACGAAAGATGCTTACGCGGAACCTGTAAATAAAAAAAAATATTACGCAGAAATTACGAGAGCAAAAGTTTGCATTACGTCGATATTTTTACGCTCGCCACAACGCCATTACAAAACACTGACACATGTAGCCTCACATTGGAATTTCTGAGTATAGTGACATTTCCATGAAAACTTTTTTGAATGAATTGGCCGTTTCGTACTCTTTGGCCTAATTATTATATGCCTACCGGGTCCTTATGTTTACCTGACTGATATTTATACATAGTGTATTCTAGTATACTACTAACATCATATTAGTTGCAAAATCATTTACCCGCGATTCTATGCAAGTATCGTAGTCATGCAATTATTTTGGATTCGGAAAACCATGTAAACAGTTCTCCCTCAAAAGTTAATAGTTCATTTAGTATTTTGTAATCTTTCTTGCTTTAAAAGTGGGCTTAGCACCAATGATTCAAAAACACTCATACTTAAAGATTTGCACACTTTCTTTGGGACTTTTGATAACCTTAAAATAATGCAGAGGACACAAAAATGACTTAATCCTTAGCTGCTGGTTATCGCGAAGCTTACCACTCGCCTAAGCCTCTCTTTCATTTTCAGAAATTCGTTCCATGTTTAATTACTCTCGAGTACAAAGTAATTATCCCATCACTGATATACTGCCATTGTAGGAGTGCGTAAGTGAGACGGAGCCAACGCTACAGCAAGGGAAATTCCAAGGGTAAAGAAATCAAATAAATCAGGAATAATTTTCTAATATTTCCCAAGTTGGATCTTAAATAGACAATAGACTAAACCAACTAAAAAATTCAAAAAAATTCAACACTTACTAAAACTAACAATTAACACAAACGAACCAGCCAATCGGTAGCACAGAAAACCATGCGAATAATCAACCGCAATAAGACCTAGTGGATAAAATGCACCCACGATATTTCCATATTCCACCAAATTAGAGAAAGGAAAAATATCAGTTCCACTTTCATAAGCCTGATAATTACCCAGCCTTTTTTTTTTCCGCCCAGATCTGACGTCCTCGTGGAAATCTACCTCCCTAAGAAAAGCCCCGATTCCAAATGTCCTGTATGCACGCCACCCAAAATCATCACCTCCAAACAACTCCAACAGTTTTTAACAAACACTAGAAACACTAAAAACAAGTGCTTTTGACTTTTTTTTTGCTTCTTCCTATATTCCCATTTCTTCCCTACAACACCAATACCCCGCCACACTAACACACACACATTTACACCATGCATCCACAGTTGGACAGAAACAGATTCGATACTTGCGAAAAATTAATGGATGCTCTTGAAAAGTGCCACCAGAGCGAGTTCTTGAAGCAGGCCATGGGAATGTGTAACTTTGAGAAAGACGAGTTGACCAAGTGCTTACATGTCACGCGAGTGGAGGACTCGCGGGAACGTATTCGTCTCAGTCAGGAGAGACAGAAGGTGTTGAAGGAGAAACGGAAAAAACTTGAGGAGGAGCAATACGGGAAGAACGCGTACTTGAAGAAGGTGATTGAGATGGAAGCGAAAAAGAGGCAGGAGTAAAAGTTGAGGTACTCGCCAAATGAGGCCCGAGGGAGTAAGGGCTCTTCTTGTCTTTCCTGTCTTTCCCTATATCCTTCTTGGGTGGATCATAAGATCTCAAGAGGATCACCATGTATATAACGATAACCAATAAATTTAATGTGTAATTTGAATGTATCATATGTTGCTCAGGGTGGCTGGTTTTCAACCCTTAAGGTACATCCTAAGTGGTACTTTTCGGTACTTAACCTCTCCCACGGTCTATATGGAAATGTACTGGACAGCTCGAAATGGTTCAGTTTTATCCAGTGAGAGGTTAGTCATATTTCTTCTCTGAGAGCGGCTAACTCGGAAGTTTAGTCAGTATCATGAATTGAAATACAACTGAATAATAGTGAGTGTACATACATGGAAACACACACATTACAATCCACCATAAGTGTGGAGAACTTTAGTTTTCCTATTTTCACGATTCCATATTTGGTCACCCCAGTCTAGTTCCCACGGTTTTAGACACACGGTTAAGTTGATCGACTAGTATTGTTACACTTTCTTCGCGTCCACCAAGAATACAAAAGAATGAACCAATACATCCAATATACTGGATTGCTTCTGTAAGTAAGATGGATCATTTTGACAATCATTTTCTGTTATAACTCATAACCTTGAAAACCACTGTTTTGCCTCAGTACCGCCATTGAGTTGAATCGATATAGAGAATAGTAAAGGGTATATAACAAGAACCGCAAACACTGTCAGAACCTACCAGATTAGATAAAGTATAAATGTGGAGTACTTCTTTTTTCAACTTTCATAATTCATATTATTCACACAGGCAAGTGTATATGTATTAAACACCCCCTATATCAAACTATCTGTCCCCTTGTAACCAACAAATAGAGCAGTAGGATTCAATGATAGCGCCAATACACCGGTTAATCTCCGTAAATATACATCGATTATTTTGCAAAATAACCATTCAATTAAGAGATGTGGCTTTGAGGCCAGCCCGTGCCAAAAAGACCTATATTAGGGACATTTGTGGCCAAAAACCAGACTCTCCTTCTCAGTAAACATAGCTATTGTTCAATGCTGGACAATATCTCTCTCTTTTCTCTGTTTTCTCTATTTTATAAAAACACACCAATGTCATACTCCTGAAGAAATAATACGACTACTTCCAGAATACTAACCAGTCTAAGCGCCATATGTGAGTGGAGAGTCAAGCCCCACTCACTACAAGTCCATTATCGCTATAGCCAGGATGAACAATCCCACCAGCTTCCCACTACATGCCAAGAGTGAGGCCTTGAAACTGTGATACATGTATAAAACTCTTTTTCTTCGATTTTATTGGCAAATTATTTATACCAATTGATGATTTTTGGTGCCTCCGTTGTTTACGGCAATATATAATTATTAGTAATGGACCTCCCAAACAGCGAGCTTGAGAAATACAGAGGGCCCAAGTCCGCACCAGAAGTTTCCACATCAGGACAGGGCCTGTAGTTTTCAATTGCAGTTACTCTTGGAAGTACTGAAGTGATGTATTAATTGCGATAGCACTGGAATAACAGAACCACTGGATATATAGTAACAGCATCATATAATGTAATTGTAAACGAAAGGAAGTCAGTATTGCAAGGTTTCCATCACTAACCACATCTACTGACTTATATGAAGTCTTGTCCACTTCATTGCCAACTAAATTCACTTAATTTTTTGATTGCTCCTATAGTAAAAGGGTCTATTTAACAATTGACGCCACCTTTTTGAACCAGTAACGCCACCTTGTTTAACATTGACACGGCCTTGTTTAGCATTGACATCGCCTTGTTTAGCATTGACCACATTGTGGCCATATGACATTTCCTGATATAAACAACCGCCAGTATTTGCAACCTTCCAGACTTGGCCAAAACGTCTAATAACCTGCATTATCAATACCTACTTATTTGAGCCAACTGAACGGGGCCAACTGAACAGGCCGCGCTCAGTTGGGGGCTTGGACCGGACCTAATCCTGGCGTGTTTTCAACACTCTCTTCACCACCTTGTCCTTGGACACAATATATACCACCGCGCCCCATCCGGACAACGCGTCTCTGTCCACGGCATTCAACAACGCCTGGCTGATGGTCTCAAAGAGATCTTCCGGCTCCAAATCCGGTTCGTATAAAGATTCGCACATTCCGTATAATTGGTCGGAGGCCGTGCCGCTGACAATAAAATCCTTGGCAAAATCAATGCACCCAATCAAATCGAACCCACAAATGAACGGCTTGTTGGTCTTGGACTCCAAGCCTGCTACAATTGGCCCGATAAAGTACGGACCGAATCTTTTTTCGTATAAAGACGAGCTGACCAAGTTGGCCAAGGTGCGAGGCTCGATTTCGCGTTCTTCCCTCAATTTGTAGAGGTTATGTTTCAACCGGAAGTCCTCTTTCAACGTGAGCACGTCCGAGGCCAACCCGGTCAACCCAAGAAATGTTTTGTCGCCGAACTGGAACACTTTCTCGAAGTTGTTGGACAATCCTAACGACTGGTTACCCAAGCGTAAGTCGCACGCAATGGCTATGCATTCTTTGCCGACCATGGCAACGGCAGAACCTCCTAGACTGTTAGTATGTGTGTGATTGTGTTTTTGTACCTGTTTTATTTTTGTGTTTCTGTATTTGTTTTGGTACTTTTGGGACTTTTGGCACTTTTGGTACTTATTCTGTGGTTGGGTATTATGCCTTATCACTGGTTATGCCAATTGGTGAGATTCATAAGTGGACTCAACATACCGTTTATAGAGCTGGGGTCAGACATGATGTTATGTGGATGTGTAAGTATTCAGATCTGCTGTTACTAATAGAATCAGCGTGTATGAAGAAAGATGAAGAATTGGATGGTGGAGAGAATACCGACAGTGAGTGGCGGATTTCTCATTTCTCACTGTACGTTTAGGTGGCGGTCACGTGACGCGGTCGGTGGGATCAGTGGATGATGTTTTTGCACGTACAGCCAGTATTTGGTGATTTTTTTTTGGTCAATTATTTCTAATGTATTCGTTTTTATTTTTGTGGGTTTTTTGTTGTTAATTTGGGTCTGTGGTTGATTTGGTGTGTGGTCACTGGTAGGTGGTCACTGGTAGGTATAGTGAGGAGTCAGGACAGTGTTAGTTACAGTAAAACCTGGCTAAATGGATACATTAAAAACGCGACTTTTATCCAGATAGCCAGGATATCCAGTTAGCGTGAAATTTGGTAGTTTTTTTGATGGAGTAAATTCAAAGCAAAAGTAAATAATATAAAAAAAGTGAATGAAATAGAGGAAGACTAAGCGGACAGAACTGTATAGTTAGAAAAATGATTTTCTGATTTTTTTGTCCAAATATTTGCTTGTAAAACGGTTTGAAAATTTTAGTTAAATGCGTATTCAATTTGTATATTGAGAATACTCGCCCGAGATAAATCTAAAAGCCCTTTTTTGCACATATAAATAGTTGTTGGCTTTATAAACACGAGACATTCAATTTTAAACTTGTAGTTAGTATTAACATTCTAGCGCGTAAATAAAATTGTTCATTCGTGTTCCGTTAAAAAGTTGGAGTATCCTGCAGGCAACTTCATTATCCTTGCAATCTACGGCAAGGTAAGGAGCTGTAACCCTTCGGACTTCATTTGATTCTAATCTCTTAACTTCAGTTTGAAGTGTAGCTTCTGTGTGAACTTCCTCTTCAAATATATATTTTTTTAAGGTGAAAACATTCAACAGAAGTTATTCTTGAATTTTCTTAGTGACTGATTTTTGGCCTAAGCTTTCTGTAAGCGTCGTTGCAAAAATCTTTATGTTACTTAGCGTGAGAATTGGATTCCCAGAAGGCACATAGATATCCAAGGTGACAGTTCAAAAGTTTATACATGGCTTGGAGCCGGTATAAAAAGTTTTGTAGCTTTTATGAACATTTTGTGTTTGCTTCTTCTTCAACAAGACCCGAAAGAAAGATGCGAAAAGTTGAAAAGCGCGCCCAACACGTAATAAATATCACCTGAATATCATGTGATTATTCCCAAAACTCACGTGAATTCGTATAAAATGTAGAATTTTACACCTTAAAACAGTCAAAATAAATTTAAGGTTGGGTTTTTACTTTTGTAATACCCGTTGGTTTGTGAGGCCAAGTTTTCACAGTTAAGTTCCCTCTAATAATTATTTACACGTATTTTGTATCCAGTTAGCGAGTTATCCATTTAGCGCGATATCCAGTTAGCCAGGTTCTACTGTAACAGTTCGTTGCGGAAGGTAGTTTAGCTGTATCTGTCTCTCATGGCTTTATATCTCCAGGTTTATTTATCATCTTTATTTTATATGATAGATCTCAGGATTGTTTAATTCATGATTATCAAGGTTTAATTCATCTCATAGGTGGTTAAGCATTCTTGCTAGGGTCGAGTAGTAGCAAAGGCACCAAGAGAGAACAGACCGCAAGAAGTTAGACCAGTAAGAGTGAGTAGAAAAATCAGAAAGACCGAGTGAAACAGCTAGTCAGGGAAAGTGAAGTGTCGAACTTTTCGAAAATTCAAAAGTATCAAAAGTACCAAACCCTAACGGAAAATCAGACTGTGAATTTCAGCATCGACATATTATAACACTGGTCTAATATGTATATTTGGAGAGAATTTATTAATGTTGTCAAAATAATACTTTTACTGGTAATATATATATATATATATATTTTTCTCCCAAAGAGATCAACTCGCCGGGAAGGTAAATGGCCCCACTCCCTCTAGATGGGCAAAGTCAGTATTCTCCAGTCTGAAGTGCGTAGTCACGGACAAGATAATACCTGAAGTCAGTGTTGCTAATAGTATTTGGGCCAATATATTAAATGCAATATTAATGTTAATATCGCAAAAAAAAACATTATTAATATAACAAAAATATTAATATAGTTAAACCCATGCATCCTTAACAACCGCCTGATCAGTGACTATTAACAATCCTATTCAGCATCTTTTGCCATACAATTTTTGGACATCTTTAAAAAAGGCTACATCTTAACAGAATTCTGAAGAGACCGAATAAAAAGGACCACGATTCAACTTCTTATCAGTGACCAGAATTGGATGAGGTTCCCAAGGTGCTTCAAAAAAAGCTCTACACTTGTGACCTTTTACCTTTATCATAACCACACTCCATGGATACTAAAGTAAAGTTTAATATTAAATCCACGATCTGTTATTATTCGACCATTTTATAATTCACATTTCATTTAAAAATTTTGAATGCTCATTGGAAAATCACCACTAAGTGTTTAAAAAGATAGAGGCATTTCGTAATGATGGTCCTCTTCGTCGAGTCCAAGTTAAGACAGGACCTGTTCAACTCAATAGTTTGGGCACTTGAACGCCCTAGAAAAACCAGTATTCACGAGTAAAAACATTTTGATATTCCCAACTATATATTATATTATTAATATGGCAAAAAAATATTCTCGATTGTTAAAATATCCTACAATATAGTTTAAATTTAATTCAATTAACACTGCCTGGAGTGATCAAAAATTTAGCCATTTCCAAATAGAGAAATTATTCCAATTTCAGAAACCTTTTTTTCTTACAGTCTCGAAGATTTTGATGGACTATCTGGGAATATAATAGTTGAAAACTTATCCCATGAAAACATTAGTATGCCAGAAACGGAGAAAACAGGGCTTACATGGCCTTTGAATTGATACCGAATAATACCAGAGAATAACTGTGCTAAAAAAGGAAACCGAGTAAAACAGTGAGTGGGGATTGCCGAAATTCGATATCATAAATATTCCGCCGATTCAAACTTGTAAGCCCTGCTTGGTTTGCATGGCATCGTTGTAAAAAAGGACTCGCGAGTTTCAACTTTCAACCACGGCGTGCATTAATATTGGCCCGACTAAATTAGGTGGATTTTACTCCTTCGAAGATAACACAAAACCTGGGTGTCTGATTTAGAATATTTCAACGTATTTGTTCTTGGAGTGGCGATACAAGGCTATTGGCAGGAATTTAATGGTGGCCACATTGGTATCCTTACAAATGAAGTACCCCCATATGTTCGCTTTTGGATAGAGAAGAGGACAAAGCCCGAAAAATGAAGAATTGGGTGGTAACTCATCAGCGGTGTTTTACCTTGGATAGCAATAAGGGCTTTCAGTATATTACTCTGCCTGATATTACATCACATGGCCTTACATAGCATTGCACTACTCCACCTCACATAGCATTACATAGCACCACATAGCATTACATTACATTACACCACATAGCATTACACCACATGGCATTACACCACATGGCATTACACCACATGGCATCACATTACACTACACTACATAACACTGCATGAATAACTTTTGCCACCTCCTTAAAATACCCTCAAAACTTGCACATTTTTGGGGAATCTCCTCCTATACTATGAACATTCAATCGACCCTCAAAAGCCTCAGAAGTGTTTTTTCAGAACACAATATGCTTTAAAGTGGCTTAATGTACAAATATTACACAAATACCTGGAAAAATCAGGAAGAAATCAGCATTTGTTGAAATCTTGGTCACACAGTTCAAGCGGGTCAGAGGTCGCCCCAGCGCAGTGCGAGGCCATGTCTGAAACTAATACACACAGAATGGCACCGACAAATGGGCTAAAAAGAAAAATAAACACATAATTGTGATCCTATACATCCGGGCATTCATTTGCACTAAATGTCATCGATTTGCCTTCACTTTGACTTTTTTTCGTTGTGGCCATTTTCGGGGATTTCCACCTCCCAATGGTGTTATATGCCGGACTGGGGCCGAAATAGCGAGTCTTCGCCAGTGCACGCCCACGCGCTTACCCATCTGTAGTGCGCTATAATATAATAGTGGTGGGTCCTAGTCAGTGTTGCGCGTTACGACAACTATTACGAATTTTTACGAATTACGAGAATTCTTTGGACACGTAATCGTAAGTCGTAATCGTAAATTTGAATCGTAAAGTCGTAAGAATTATTACGATTTACGAAAAATTACCGGAGCGCGCAACACTGGTCGTAGTGCAATTCACATTGTGGTAACGATTCCATCAAATTGTACAATTGCATTTAATGTATCTTTTCTTCTGCCCAGGAATACAGCACTAAAGAAGGAATATATAAAAATGAATAATGTACACAAGAAATGTAAAACCGTATACTTTCTGTCTTTTTCCATCAATCATGTCATTGTCTTTGTTATTCGCACGCTCTGAAAATTCAAGCGCTCAATATTTACTTCAGTATCTTCCCCGGTCCCCACCTCCAGTTGTACAATACATGTTCAAATAATTAGCTAACGTTTTTTAGGAAATAATTAGCGGGCGCAAGAGCACAATGACACTAGTAGTCAAATCAGATATATTAGTAGTGACCCGAATATTAAATTGGATACGCACTTACCAGTGATGGGGCTAATTATAACACCAACAATTAGCGAAATAATGTATATCTACTCACCAGAGATGTCTTCACTGTAATTATATTCATTATCAATGTAGTTCCACTAAATATTCACAAGTTACTGGGTTTGTATGACAAATTACTCGAAAAAAAACTACGTGTGAATTTACCCCCAAAGCGTTGTCATACTATTGACTATTATATATAGCTAGTCCCCGTAGAGTCGTGTAATACAGTAGTGTAAAGATCCTGACACTGAAGCAATTGAAGCGGATAAACGTTTTTAATTAGAGAAAATAATCCAGTGATTTGATTTTCACGGTTTCGAAACGCCACCCAGTTATTATTTGTTGGATCGGGTTCGATACTAGTAGTACAGTAGGTGCGATACTTTCTATAGAGAATAAAGCACTGGGTAAGAGATTATATTACAGTGCTTTTACTGTATTTTTCGATATTAAAAGACCGAGTTTATGTATTATTATTTTTTATTAACATTTCACATGTATTTGCGTTAGATATATGGCGCTTATATCCTCCTTTTGGCCTGTGGCAGCGCTTCAATTATGTGGCCTGTGGCCTATTTGGTGAAACGTAAGAAACTTTTGGGCAACTCGATATTTCGGTGCTTAAACTCCCCAGTATCCATATGTTTCAAATTTTCTTAATAGTTATTATACACTCTGATATCAATACAGCCAAAATTATTACCGATATTTAAAGTATCCCATCATGAAATTGATATTAAGTGAGTGAGGGTTTATTACGATATGAGCGGGTATACATGGTGACTGTTCAAAAGCCAAATACTGGGTAACGGTGGGGATTGTAATGGGATTCTTACTACACTCACTTTATTAAAAATCACTAAATCACTAACTGTTGCTAATTCCCTATGTACAGCCATGTGTTTGTGTCTGGTCACTATGAAGTGTTGGCCCCGCTCTCTTAATCTGAAATTATTCATCACCAAAGACTTTCAATTAGGGAGCCAACGCGAAGTTTGCGGAAGAATAAAACAATTTTTCTTTTGGAAATGATACCATTGTGTGATCACCGATGGTAACAGACGCCCAGAGGAACAGTCTTTTTGAGGATGGCTGCCCTTGTTTAAAATCGAACCTGTTTTTGGAGGACGTAGAGGGCGAAATTCATAAACTAGATAAATCTCGAAGATTCATTGCCGGTTCAAAGACAAAATCTGTCGGGTTTGTACCCATAAACCATCCACCAATAATGCTTTAATCTTTTTTAGCTAGTATTCATTTTGAGGCAACCCTATTGGCGATTCACGTCATTTAATTATAAAATCTGACGTTAATATTGCATTATCACTTACAGCATTTATAGGAATTTTTAGCTGTTGAAAGTTTGAATTCGCCTCATCGAAGAATATTCTAACCCCACGAAAAAAAAATTTATCTTGCTTAAGAATTTATTTCGCTCGCGGAGAAATGTAATTGGTAGTATACAATTACTACGGCACTCAAGGTAAATTTGTACTTTACTGGGAAATTTATTTTTTTGCACAGTTCAATTGTTTAAACCCACATTTCGATTTCTCGTAAGTTTTTGTTTTGACTTGTTTTAACTACACACTTGTTCTTCAAAAACTGTAATACTGCGGCCCAAAACTGTTGAGCATTGTTACAATCCGCGCATAATTGAATATTGGTCACGAAACTTTAAATAAATTTTAATAGTTGCTGGTATTGTTATATAACTAGAGTGGTAGGATTCGTGTTTTGCCACTTTACTAAACTTCCATGTCTAGAACTTTTACTCCCGTTAAACCTCTACGATAAACTCTTTCCTAATTTTACATGGTACCTAACCGCTTACTACCTGTTGTATCCAATATTCAATAGTATAATACCTACTCGGGTGTTTCCAACACAATTTTTACTCTCTTATCTTCTATTATATATCTTTATTGATACGCATTAATCTAATAAAATACAATGGCCATGGAGGCGAATTCGGGGTTTCATAAATACTAATGCTTCAAATCACGTGCTCTTAGTGGCAGTGGCATTAACAGAAGTGGCGGTGGTCGTGGCGGTGGTCTTGGTGTTCACATCCAGTGAATCCTCGTAGTCCTCGGGCTCTTCTTCCTCTCTAATAGTGTTGGTGCTGTAGCTCATTGGGATTTCATTCTTGGCGTCAGCCTCGGGCTCTGGTTCGGGCGACAGCGATCTTCTGTCGGCCTGAAGCAATTGCCGGATTGGACTGGGCTCGCTATCTCTGAAATGGGCCAAACTAAACGCCTTGGGCGACTTCACAAGCAAGGGGTTAGCAGGGTCCTCTTCTTGGTAACTCTCCTTGAAGAGCTTCTTAGGCGACACTTGTGGTGGCTCTATGGGCTCATGGTGATCCTGCTCAGCCTCGGCGTTCCCAAGCATGAGTTTCTTCAACGACTCCGAAGTATTCATCAACCTCTCCAACTCCAGCTTGACGGCCTTGGTCAAGTCGGACTCGTTCTCGGCGGCCTCAGCTTTCCGTCTGGCCAACTCCTCGGCAATTGCTTCGGGTTCTTCCATATCAGGCAACTCCAAGATTTCTTCGGCCCAAGCAACCATTTGCTCTTCCTTCTCGAGATCAAAACGCAATTTCAATCCGTATCCGAGCAATGTAATGTAGCTCTTGTACTTGCCCAACTCGGTCTTGTACTCTTCTGAACGGCTCTCGAAATTCTGCAACACAAGCTTGTAATTAGACGTGTTTGAGAACTTGCGGAACTGCTTCACGAAGAGCGCCTTTTGTCTGTTGAACGCACTGAACAACATTCTCAAGTTGTTGTAATACTTCAATGTTTGAACAAATTGCTTCAACATACCTTCGTGGTTAGCGTAGGTATCGCCCAGGTTTGATTCCGAGCTGAGGTTACTGAGATAAACACCTTTGGGAATCACTTCCCATTTGGAGATGGCCTTAGTCTTTTTGAACCCTTCGCCCAACTTCATCAAGCCACTCAAATCCGTCCATCCATACTCAATGGACGACATACTCTCCTCAAGTGTAGGCACGGCCGTAAGTTTGGATGCCCAGAAGTTACAGGTGTTCACAAACTCGTTGGCCACTTCCACGGTGCCAGCCTCAAACACAAACTTCTTCTGGGGCTTCTTGGAATTTCTAGGGAAAGTCAACGAGAACACCACCTTGGAAGGCGAAGACGAGGAGTTTTGGGTGTTTTTCTCGAGCTGTGCGATGGTGGAGCACAAATTGTAGTTACCGATGTTTGCTGCGTTGTTGAGCCAGTTACCGTCACCTACATCTTCGTCATCGTCGTCGGCCTTGTTCTCAATGTCGTAGAATGCATGTTGCTGCTTGATTTTCTTCAACTTCTGCTGCTGCTTCTTCACCACCTTGGGGTCAAACGAGTAAAGACGCAACTCTCCTTTCGACACAACCACAAAGTACTCGGTGAACTTGTTACTGAATACAGTGGTACTGTTAGTACCTAAAGTAGTGGTGGATGCAGGCTCCTTGTTGCTGGAACGCAGGAAAAACGAAAACCAGCCGCTCTTGTTGCTCAGCAAAGACACAGTCAGACTTGCGGACGAGGCGTTTGGCTCGCCGGACGAGGAGTGGTCAGCCATGTCGTTATTCAAGATCTTCAAGCTGAGCAAACCTTCTTTAAGGTACGGTGCACCCTGCAATTCCAACTTTAAATCCAAGGGGTCCTGGAAATCAGCCACATCGAAGTCCTCCAACGTGTACTGGACGTTTCCCTGAGTGTCGGGGAGGTCGATCTGTGGAATATCGCTGAACGAGCAGATGGAGTAGTTGTCTCCGTCCATGGAGTATTTCCGTGGCATGGAAGACTCCGTGGTGATGATGGATGACCTCGAGGACTGGCGTGCCAAGTGGCGCAACTGTTCGGTGGACTTCTGGTTACGCAAAGCGTGAGGCGCACCGGAGCGCTGGGTGTTGTCGGACAAAAGAGCACGCGTGAAACCGAAACGAGGGGCGGCGGCGTTGTTCAATCCATTGGCGTTGGCGTAGGAAACGGCCGTGGATCCTTGGGAGCTGGTGGAGGCCCTGGATCCAATGCGCTTCATACCAAACGAAGGCCGGCGCGGCTTTCCATCGGCCTCCATAGACCACTGGGAGGTGTTGGACTTCTGGCGAGACAACTGTACAAGCTCAGGCAGTCTGCTGGCCAAAGGAGACGCTGTGGCAGTCTCGATATGGTAGTCATGTTGGTTTCCCGAGACGCTGGAGTAGATGGTTTCCGCCACAGAGTAGCGGTTGGCCATAGAGTCGCGTTTTGGGGTATCTGGGTCGCCCTTCTTCAAGTAAAGCTCCAGCTTGGCCAAGTCCTCGTAGTAGTGGTTGAGCTCGCGCTCGATCTGGATCTTTTGCTTGACGGAAAGTGCACGCGTGGCCTTTTTGTTCTGCAGAAGAAACGTGGTGAGCGTGTTGCGGATGTAATCGGACTGCGAGAGCTTTGATTTCTTGCTGACCTCGGAGTTGTGGAGCGAGGTGTTGAGCAAAATCAAACTGTAGAGCACAATATAGATCTGCTCGAAGTCCTGCGTGCAAAACACGTTCAGGGGGTGTTGTTTGAGGTACGATTTGGTGAAGGCGGAAAGAATCCGGTCGATTTCCTGTGATTCACCCTTGAGATAGAGCTTCAGGCACAATTTTCGCGTGGCCTGGATCAAACTAGCGTCCCAGTCGAACAAGTTCATGTAGCACTCGCGAATGGCAGCACTATCGGCGTCAGGGGCGGCTAAAAACTGCGTGTACTCTTCGGGACTGATCAGCACGAACTTCTCGTCGAACAACTTGACGGCAATATCCCTGATTTCCGTGGAAGACAACAGGGCGGAGTTTTCGCGCAGCGGCAGTTTGGACTTGGTCTTCTTCTTGGGTGACACCGCACGGCGGTCCTTCTTTTTGGGCGTGACCGGGTCCGGCAGCAAATTGTGAGATTCCAGGGGCTCGCTGACCTTTTTCTGGGTGGCTTTGTCGGTGTTTGTGGGGGTGTTTTTGTGGGTGTTTGGGTCGGCGCGTTCGCTGTTGTGTATTTGGTCGGGATTTTCCGTGTTTTCGTGTTTGTGGGCGGACTTCTGCTTCTGGAGCAGTTTCTGGGGCTGGCCCTTGGCGTCGCGGACCAAAACCACCGGTTCCGAGTCCGGTTCGGCGTAATCAGCGTGTTTGGCCTCGTCCTCCAGAACCAAAGTCTCGGGAGAAGACGTCAGGTGCGCATCCGACTCCAACAAAAGCTCGCGGTGGGGCATTTCGGGTGTTTTTGCAAGCTCGATCATGTGTCCAAGCAGGATAAGCGAGCGGTAGAAAGAAAAGAATGAATGAGATCGAAAACGATCAAAAATAATCAAAAACGATCAAAAAATGATTAAAAATGATTAAAAAAGCGAGTGGGGTAGGGGGGTTCGGCGGCAAATTTGTGATAGGGATTAGCACAACCGCAATGTATCCTAGGCTTTCGGGGGGTATCAGGAGGGGGCGATAGAAACCAAGTCTTGGTGTGTGGGTTGCCGAAAAGCGTGGATGTTAAGAAACACGTGAATAACGAAAAGAAAGTACTAAATTAAAGCACGCAAAACGGAGAAAAGAACGGGAAAAAAGATGTAGTAACGAGCAAAAGCAGCCTTGTTTGATATATATTCGCAGAAAAAACACCCGATGATTACGTCAACAAAGTGTGTTGGAGTGCATGCACAGTCGCGCAAACACAGGCCGGCTTTTGTGCTGTGCGGCGTGGTGTGTTGTGGTGCGTGGTGTGTTGTATTGGGGCGTGTGTGCACACCACTTACTCTCAGACACGGCTAGTTCGGGCGGAAAAAAAATGAGAGATTTTCCGGATTAATGATTTTTTTTTGCGTTCAGTGAGGCCCCGTATACAGTGACATGATGCAAATCTTGCGATGTAAAGTATTGCTACGTGGACTTTCTGGATTTGGGAAAGGCGGAAAGCGGAAGGCGGAAGGAAACATTTTCTGCTTTTTCAAAAACATGTTTATACTATTACATTTACTTTTCGCCGTTTGTTTGGTGTTTTTCATTTACCTATTTCGCCTTCTTTTTTGGCATTCTTTTGGACGTTCCGTTTCCATCTATACTATCCCATTGTTTCTCGTATCTCGTTCGTAAACCAATAAAATCACAATCCGTGATGAAACCGCATAGAAGCCCTGTGAGCGATCATGTTCGTCAATGCGTGACCACCCAAAGAAAAAATCGGAAAAATCAATAAATGCCTATGCAAGATACTCTGTGTTTATTGTTTTATCCCTAAACGGTATTCTAAGAGGTGATGGGTATCAACCCGATGTCTACAGTTAAACATGAACACAACTGGTTCATAATATCTCATGATGTCTCTGATTCTGTTTCTGCTTCTGTTACTGTTACTGTTACTGTCTCGTTTGGGCCAAAATCAGAAGAATATCATGGAAACAAATACCTCTAGGTTGTCCCCAATATTCAGCACAATCCTGGATGCTCCTCGTCGTCTAATCACAATAAGAACACGTTTTTTTGGTATTTTTCTTTGTTGAATTGCTTTTTTCGTTGCTTCCAGATGCAACCTGCAATTTCTGGCTGTACACGTTTATGTCATGGAATATGCAGCGGGATCTCTCGGTATATTCCTTTCCATGCTCATCGCTCCCATCGGGCTTATATCCATGATCACAAAATGTGCTTACAATATGGCTAACCCGTCCTGCAGACAGACCTCTTTCTCTTGGCGTTTTCATGTATGGACGGCACTCGCGAGTCGTCGCTAATCATTCTTCGAGATTCGCGCTCCCGTGTATGCCGGAATAACCCAATCAGGAAACTTGACACGTAGATGCTCATCACACTCTTCCTTTGGACATGTGCAAAAGGTGACCTATCATGGAAAACGTCCAAAATTCGTACTGCACTTTTTCTTATTGGCAATATGGATGTACTGACTCGCCACGTCTTAGTAATGGCTGTTTCTGTTGCACTCTGTTGTCCACCCAATGTTCCAAAAACCATGCGAGTAGTGCACGATTTCTGGAGTTTTGGACTTTAGATATTTAACTTTTGGATTCAGGGGAAATTCAAGTAACAAAGCAAAAAGTAGGCGTCTTTTCATGTGACACAGCAGCACAGCGGCAGATCGGCAGATCGGCAGAACTTTGGGGCACTGTTGTCGCATGTAGCCCGGGGCTGGCGGATTTCTCAATCTCCGTGTTGTCCAGTGATGTCACCTTTGTGGTTTGTGTTTCCAGCCTGTGCAGTCTCCGTTGTATGATTTTAGAATTTGTTGTTCGAAGATTTTGTTATTTGTTATTTTGTAGTTGTGTGTGGTGGCTTGTAGTGTTGGAGAATGAGAGCAGGATGTTCGATTTTGAATTAGTGGTATCTTGTTGGTCTCTGTCCCAGGTGGGTGTCTAAAAGCTCGCTTCATCAAAGGGCACTGTACTTTATTTGTTTTTGATGGCATAGTAAAATGTATACGTACTCGAGTAATAGAAAGTTTTTTCGGGGGTTTCTCTATTTTGATAACGAAGTCTTTTCTCATACCATATCTCCTCGTCTCTACCATCCGACTTAGCACGTTAACGGTCATGAACCAAGGGCCATGGTGCGAAATTTGGATAAGGTTTCTACTGTTACTACTTAAACTTGCAATCATCGATTCCACTAAGTTCACAAAAGCCGTTGCAGTTTGGTATCTCGAAACTGAAATTGGTATATTCACAGGTAAAGTAAACACATCACATTTCTAGGCCAGTGATGCCAATTCTACCTTAGGTTTAATATGACTTGGTATGAAATAAATGTACTCACTCGCTTCAATGTTTAGAACATTCCAAGACTAGCCAGAGCCTGTTGATAAAAACGTCAATATCAAAACTTGACTTTCTGTAGAAACATGTTTTGTTGGGGCGCAACTTTCGCAGCGCGAAAGACAAACGGTTTAGACGGACCAACGTCTTCGTACGTTTGTTCATGGAAGCCGTTACGGAAGGATCTCACAAGATTGGACATGGTCTCAGGCTCAGCACTAGAGGGAGCAGTATCCTCGACAGTATTATCTGTAGAAGGATTAGACCTAGTATTATGAGGCATAATGAGGAATAGTCAAATGAAGCTTTATGGGTAAGATGATCAGATACTCAAATAGTTCAATAGTTGATTATTAAAATGAAAGAATAAAATTAGAAAGTGTGTTGGTATCTGATACAAGAGAATTGGAACTTTCGCTAGGATTATGCTTATCCATATGAACACGAGCATGATGAGACTATTCTGTTCACTACGATTTTGTGTCTGAAAATATTTAAACTAGACTAGGCGCTTATGATTTTTTTTAAAGAAACAAATCGTTTTACAGGATGCCACTAGTGCTGTTTTTGCCACTAGTGCTAACCTCAAGATTCATCTCGCGTCTTTTTCTCTACATCCATGAATTGAAGAATTAAACTTTAACGACCCACGGAATGTAACCTTCTCAAGCAAAAAGTGTCTTTCCGTTATTCTAGTTGTGTCACATCTTTACATTGGTATCTTTCGCATTGATGTGCTTAACGGTGTTTCTTGTGGCTCTTTTCTATGCCAAAAAAATATTGAGAAAAATTACAACACCGCAATTTCGCATATGGTCTCCCACTACACTACTCAGTGCGGCCCTACGAAGCTTAACTAACGTTGATCGGACGGGAAACAGTGTGATCTTCGTGGTATGGTCGTAACTAATAGAATTCTTTTCTGGTTTAATATGACCTAAATCTTCATTTGGCGAAAATTTTATCGGAAATTGTCGAAAATGATAATTATTTTTGGTTTAATGAAGTCTTTGCAAAATTTTGGCTACCCAGTATTGTTTCCACACTCGCAGCTGGTATTTTTGGGTACCTTTTTCAATATACACTACCGTTTAATCAACATGTCTTTAGTTAAAGAGTGTGTTGCCAGGTTTTTTCTCCTGTAATACGATTGATTCCCAGGTTATAGCTTTCCTTCAATATATATTGTTTCTCTAAAAATAGATAATACGATCAATATTATTTCGAAACCATCGCACCAAACCGCTTCCTTTTGTGTTCTTTTTTCCAGGACACAAAAATCTCGCACGGACGCAGATTCAAATTAAAGCGAAACATGCTCTTTTTCAGTATGCTTCTTTAAAAAAAAAAAATGCTGAAATATGATTTGGGATATT
The DNA here is from genome assembly GCA_030563445.1 of Metschnikowia gruessii. NCBI lineage: Eukaryota > Fungi > Ascomycota > Pichiomycetes > Serinales > Metschnikowiaceae > Metschnikowia > Metschnikowia gruessii. Next base: position 19,452 of record JAJMIV010000176.1, read on the forward strand.
CATATAATAAATAGTTCACTTCCCTCTTAAACTGTAACCTTTTGCAACAAAGAACTACACACTTCCTAATGATTTGGGGTACAAGATTCTTATTCCCACTAGGAACACTCCTCATAAAGGGCACCAAATTTATCCTCCACATATTACCTCTCCAATGGATACCAAAAACAATAAAATTTGGGATTTTTTCGGGTGCTGATACCTCCCAACCGTGTACAGAAACAAATAAAATACCCAATGCGGACCAAAGTGTGAATTTTCATACTAGTAACCAGAACACAAACACTTCTGAGTCGGACTACAAAACAGACACTTTCAATCCACTTTCGGGGTGTGAAAACTCCCTCTTTAGCTCGACTATGGCCGATCCTGGGGGTTCCTCAGAACCTATATCCAAAGAAAAGGCCCCTTTTAGAAAATGTCCCTCTACTTTTATTCCTCCGCTGACTTTTGGCAGAAACTGTAAACGTCGGTTCGAAGCATGTTCCACAAGAGAAAAACCACTGGTAATTATTAACTTCATTGAGGATTTTTCCTCCAACGAAAACATCAAATCTTCTAAAACAGTTTTGGTGCCCTTAAGAGTCTATGAAAAGACACTGGACTGTTCTTCCTTGGATCAGAACCAAATCCCGAGAAACCGCACTACACGCAAACCATTTCCAATACAACACTTACCTGGAGTATCAACTCAAACACCAGGGGGACTGTTAAAGTCGAAAAAGAATTATCTTTTGGTCATAAGACCACTGAAAGCCCCGGGCTTTTTGTTTATTAAGGATTTTGCAAGAGATCGGGTGTATTTCAACTATGAGAATCCGCATATTAATTTCAAGAAAACAGACGGTACTTTTGAAACACCCCATGCTAAAAGACACAAAAAGAGCCTTTTCAAGGCCAATCCTTTATTGAAAACCAAACCTTCCTTGAAACCTGCCCGAAAATGTGGTACCAATGTGGTTCCAAAGTCACTTATATTTACACCTCCTCCAACAAGAGCAATTCGTGTAAATTCAGTCCCACATACACTTCCAGAAAGTATTTCCAGAACCATTTTCTACAAAGAATCAACTCCCTTGTTAGAAATGATTTCCTCTTTTACTAATTTGGCAGTATTGAAGATTCAGCGCCCTGAAAGTGAGGTTGCGAAAAATACCAACGTGCTGGTTTCTACAAAACACAAAGACAGGAAAACAGCTTTAAAATCGCAGTACTTACCCACAAAATTTAAAAGTATTCCAGCCACAGATACCCCCAATATATGGCGCAAAGTATCTGCAGTTTCTAGATCACTGAATTTCCCAAAACGTACAGAGTCAGGGAGTGACTTTCAGTATCAACACAGAAGGAGACCCAAACTGATGAATGCTGATTCTGTGTGATTGTATTTTTAGGAGGCTAATTTTGAAGGTATTTAAGCATTTTTTGAAAAACTTTTCAACAATTGATGAACCCATAGGGTAAATGAAGTGGCTCGCTCGGGTTATAATGGGTTAATAAAAGGATTTGTACGCTTATCGTAATATAATATAGTTAACAAGGAAGTAAAATTTTGAAGTTCATTGATATTTTGAAAGAATCACCATTTTTAATAATGCACAGATTTCTCGCACTACTGATATTGTCTTATCCCCAAGAATGGAGACCTCGCCATTTATTCGTGATCATTGTGTGTATACTGAAAATGTTTACGTCGCACATTTTTGGGAGTACTTCTGGGGTGAGAGATATGAAAGAACAACAGTAAAACTTTACACAAAAGCGTTAAAATGGATGACTCTTTTTATACCACAAAAGTAAAATAATGGCATAATTTCTTACGAAGACTCTTCGTTCTACAGCAGTGTCGATTACTAGTTAGTTAAGTGAAACGTTATATTACCAGTGACACACTATTAAGCGTTTTTCTGATGGGGGGATATACCACCAACACAATAACGATACGCCAAAAAAATACCATGGAAAGTCAAATTCCAGTGGAATTTCAATATCATTGGTGTGCGCTACACAAAAACCTCTAACTGATTTGAATAAATCTCAGAAAACTGGGTCTGTTTTTAAAGGTTACTCGCAGCGTCAACCTTTATGGTGAGGGGAACACCAGTTGATTTGACATTCAGGTCCAAACTTATCAATAAACATTTACTAGATCTACATAACCATGATATCTGGGAATTTACTGTATTTGATGGTGACCCCCTAGCATGTGTGTACCTTCTTTTATTGGCAGCCACTACTGATGAAACCGTGTGCTGTAGCTTGATACTGAGATTCAACCGCTGATAACTTCAGAATCATCGAAGTTTAATTATTGTTGTCAGGATCAAGCTATCCGGCTGGCTAAAAGGTATTGTGTATTTCAATGATCTAGCTAAAGCTAAGATAGCTCGATACCTAGCGAATCGAGCCCTATTTATAAGTTCCTGGGATGAGCCTTCGACGAAGGCGAGTGGGACTTCTGTA
>JAJMIV010000177.1:0-21890 GCA_030563445.1 Metschnikowia gruessii
ACATTTTCGCATTCTCGACCTAACAGGATTCTCGACCCGATTGGAATTACGTTATGGGATATTTTAATTATTGATAATATTTTTTGGCGATATTAATAATATATTATATTACCGGTAATAATATATATAGTTAAGAATATCATTTCCTCTCGTGAATACTGATTTTATTGCGGCGTTCAAGTGCCCAAACTATTGAGTTGAGCACGGGCTTTCTTTACATGGACTCGCCCACGAGTACCCATTGCAAAAGTGTTATTTGAAGTGCCTCCATATTTTTTTAATTACTCTTCATAGTTGTGATTTTTCCAATGAGAATTCAAATTTGTTGAATGAAGTGGAAATTCTGCAATGGGCGAATAATGACCAATGGTGCATTTCAACTTCAACTTTCATTTAATACTATGGAGTGTGGTTCTGATAAAGGTAAAAACTCCCAAGTGTAGAGTTCTTTTTGGATCACCTTGGGAGCCTCATCAAATTGTGTTAGCTGATACGAAGTCGAATTGGGGCCCTTTTTTTTTTTGGCCTCTTCCGAATGCTGTGAAGATGTAGCCATTTTAAATATTCCCAAAAATGGAATGGCCTAAGATCAGCTCAATATGTTAATAGTCACTGATCAGGCGAGTACACCCGCCGAATCTTGTTGTTAGGAATGTATGGGTTTAACTATATTTATATTGTTTGTTTTATTAATAATATGAATAATATTTTTTGGCGATATTAATATGTTACTCGCAAATAACTATCATTTAACAACGCTGCCCTGAGCAACATCGATGGAAGGTGTCCCTAAAGAGGAAAGTATCATGAAGGGCCTCGAAAGGGGTGCGAAAGGGGCACAAAGGGCGACAGACTAAACCAAAGCAATACCAATTCTTTAGGCTGCTGATTGTAAGAGTAACAATAACCTTTAGTAAGAAACCAGATCTTATGGGGTTGGCGAAATGTGGAACACCTGTCTGACGAACAATTAGCTCGGTACATCAAAAACTGAGAAGTTTTCAGTCTGAGCAATTCCCCCGGTGACCATTTCAAAGGGGCCGGTCTCTTATACAGATTATCCAAAAGGGGTAATTTTGTGGGACCAATCCAAATTTCATCCGTCACAAATCACAGAGTGAGGCAGTGGGTGGGAGAATCTCCCAATCAGTCGTAGTACTGGGTGAATCCCGAAACATTAATGCCATAGAACACCTTGACTCATGGAAATGAATATCCCAACAAAAACTTGAGGTTTCTCCATCTTGTTCCAGAGAATCAGCCACCTTACCTTGGGACAAAGTTGACAGTTAGTTTAACAAAACGTCCCGCGAAAACACCACCAAGGTAGACAAAAAACAACAAACCAAACCACCTTACAATTCTCGAACAGTGTCTAGCCCTACTCCTTCAGCTTCACCACAGCTTCACCACAGCTTCACCCATATTTGTAGCACTTTTCTTGCATGTTTCACGAATAATCTCTCCCGTATGACCCCTGGGACCAGAAGAAGCTTTAACCTAGTCAATAAGGCGAGACACACTTGAAGTTGTATCTAAATGCCTCTTCCATCTGGTCCATAAACGTGATTATTTATGATTCCTTCTAGAACAGTCTCGCTCATCGCATGTTCAATACCATCCATGTACATATCCTTTTGGGTTCTCAATCCATAGATGAAATTCTTTCAAGAAAAGTGGCAGTCTCTCTTGAAGGTTTGGGTGAAGATCCCGGAGGGCCAAAACCTGGATCTATGACCACCGTCCAACCATCTTCCACATATAATTCTGCCTTTTCTTCTGGATACACATATTTGGGCCTGGGATTATGGATAATCACCCAGTCATTTTTCATACTGTCTTGGTCCATAGTCCCGTCATTGCCATTTAGTGCTGAAAGAGATGCTTCTATACTGAAAAAAGCTTCGAATTTAGATGGTAATTCACACCAGGTGTACCGACTGGAATTGCACTTACCAAAAAAAACAACGAAAACAAAGAGGGAGCGAATATCACCAATTTCATCGAGAAATAATCGTCATCAATGTTGGTTCCAAACTCAAGTGGCCACAAGAAAACTCTTCACAAGTACTTGGAAATGGAAGCACAGTAACGTTCAGAAACGGCAAGTGAGTTTTTTTTTTCTTTCCTTTTTTCGTGTTGCTCCTTTGGGCAAAGAAAGTGGTAGAAAATCCAAATCGGGACAGTGATTGAGCAGCACAATGAAATTCCTTGATATTCGCATGACTCAGCGTTCACGAAGCAAATGTCACAATAAAAAGAAGGCAATTTGAGGAAAGCTTTTCTCGTCCAACAATAAGTGCAATTTTTTGATCTTTATCACTGCTTCTTGGGAGAGACCAGTTTCCGAATGAACCACTTGCCCAAGAGCCGTATTTGCATCTTTACTGAATGAAGAAGTAAATTTAATAAAATCCAAAATTCCAAGCTTTTTGACGGAAATGCATTCTGGAACTCCCATATAGGCTTTCAATATGGATTGGGGCCTTCCGTTTTACTGATTGTTAATCTTCAAAACGGCGCCTCCGATAGAATTGACAAATGACTCAGAACAACATCGATGATCTCAATGGCTCTACTTTTCAAGGCGTGGCAAATACCATCAGAACATTCAAAAGTTGCGTAAAGTACTTCTTCATCAAAAAACACATACAGTTCCATTGAAACTGGGAAGAAGTGAATCCCGTTTATTCGAGAGATATATAGGTAATATAATCTCCACGAGGTTTAAGGAGATACCAAAACATCCTTCCCTGTCCAAAGCAAACTAACACGAGAATTCCTACCACTCAAGAGTGCTCTGTAAAAGAAACGGTACTCTCTTTTGGAATCTGGCTTGCAAAGACCAGAAGAGTTCGATCCAAGCGGTTGAAATGCTTATAGTACATCTGAATCACCTCAAAAGATAGATTTCTTAGCTGTCTGAACCGCCCAGCCCAGAACTCCAGACTATCTCGGAGCCGAGAAAGTTCTCCCACATACCCATCAACATGAAGGTCTAGCTTACCATGGGAATTCTGCAACGCCAAAACTCTTATTCTGAGCTCAATTAGTTTGTACACCAAATGGTAACCCACCGCACTGAAGTTTCTAAAGTGACTGAAATGCCAAGTAAAATCTACCATGGCCTGGAAAACATGTTTGGCAATGGTAAGCTGGAGTATGAGGTCTTCAGAAGAAGGATTCAATTTCTCGATTGAGCTAATGATCAGCAGAAACTCCTTTTTCAAATCCTCGGTGGCCTTTTCAAACTCACTGGTATCGAACCTTGTTTCCTTGATATAAGACTTTAACCGTCCAACAAATCTTCCCAACATCTGTTCCGCATTTCGAGTATCGTTTAGCTGAGTTTCGTTTAGCGGGGCAATCATGTCACATAAATATATGTTTGTCTTTTGACCAGTGAAGGCGGTGGTATTTCCGCAAACACTGTAAACGTTTTCTCGTTGAATGACATTTCGGTTCACATTGAGGCCGTCATTATTAAACGTAGCTGCCACCACCGCAAACGAAAAGAGTACCGTTCCGACCAACATCGATTTGTTTCTCGTACCGAGTTTCCAGATTTGATACCACAAGATTGGTACTCACTGCGGATTCACGAAACCCTTTTTGTAATAAAACATTTGTAATAAAACATTTGTAATCACTAACGATATGAGTGAAATTCTGCAAGTTTAAGTGGGCACACATAGCGGAGTAGGGATTTACTTCGCCACTGTCCATTTCATATGATGGTCACACAGTTAAGGTACAGAAAGAGACCACTGCCTGTAAATTTCAATGGCCCGACTAATAAGTAGGTATGCGATTTACCCAAAGCCGGGTCAGATTGCACCGGAATGAAACGAAATCGAGCCAAGCACTCAGAGTGCAATGTATGTTTCCGTCAAATCAGCCATGGACAGAACATTGATTCTATGAAGGCGGTCACAGTTGCACCAATAGACCTTAGCAGGTATATCCAATTGGTCGACGCTTTCAGAATCATGTGAATTTCGAAGGGAACGTCCATCCTTGTAATCAAAACGAAGCCTTGGAATTACCAGACAATGGCACGGCGTGGGGCGCAGTAGTTTCAACAAATGGTTTCAACCGAAAGTAAAAGCATCTGTGTGCCCCACCAGCCCCGAAACAAACCAGAATGGAACCAACCAGAACGGAACCAAAAGTTTAGGTTGGAGTCGTAGTCTGTTGGAATAGTCTGTTGGAGTCGTAGTCTGGAAAACAGCGTTTGCATTTGCTATCCTTTTTGAAGCGATGGCATCTTACATGTGTTAATCGCGGTCTCTCCATACATTTTTGGTGTCTAGCATGGACGAAGACACTCGAAACACTCACTGGATTCCAAATCCGGCCAGCATGTATCTGGCCTTGGAAAGCTTGTCGATCATCTTTTCCCTCGAACTGTACTCATAAATAGCGAGCTCGTTGAAACACGTGTGTGCAATAGGCAATCTGTCGCCTTTACCATTATTCAATCAGCTGATGCGCAAACTTAAGTTTTGAATACCCGTCGCAGGCACTCTGTCTGAGCCCGTAGTCAACTGTAACACGCGCTTCTGCTGCTGGAATGTGAGACTTATACACGAAAGTACAGCGTGCCATACCAGCCTCATCCGTAGATTGTGCACCCATAAAACAGCCCAAACGAGAACAAAAACAGTCCGTTTCATTATAAGCGTATACAATAGAGGCGGTTTCAAGAGTTTTCTCACTTCTGCGAGGAGTTGTAGTAGGTTGGGCCCAGAGAGCCAGGGAATCCTCCCGACAGCCCCTGTCCTTTTCTACTAGGAGCCAAAGGAGCCCCGCCACGGCCAAAAGCCTCGCGAGGTTTAGGAGCATCACCCTGAGCCACCCGCTCATTGTCCCTTCTCACGTAGTCTGCATATCCAGGCCTCATATTCTGGCCATCTGTCTCGTAAGCAATGTTAACTTTCTGCGGAGGCAAAGTGTACGTTCCTGGCGGCGGCTGTGCATTACCATTGCCATTGTTGTAGCCATTGCCACTATTGTACCCATAGTTATTCGGATCAGGGTTAGTGTTTTGCCAGCCATACTGGGGCTGTTGCTGTTGAGGCACGTAGCCGCCGTCCTGATACTCCGATTTCTTCTCTGGCGGGTACTCATTTGGGCCGTACTTACCTGAATACTGGGGCACTTCTGGTTCCTGGTTACCACCCTGGCCGCCCTGGCCGCCCTGTCCATTACTCTGCGCGTCAAATTGTAAACCTTCCAGCTGCTCGTACGAAGGGGGCGCATCACTTGGCGGGTCGCCACTTGGCTGCTCTTTTTTGGAATGACCAAATAAATTCTTCATATTCAAAGAAAACAGAGAAATTCAAATTGTTCAAAAAAAATCCTAAATTTAAACTTGACACCAAAATAACAAATTAGCAAAATACCAAAATACCAAAATACCAAAGCACCAAAATGGTAAAGAAACAGGAGTATCAATCTACATCTACAAACATGAAAAGTGGGGCAAGAAGGAAGGTTGCTGGCGTGACTCTGGGGTACAGCATGGGAGAATCACGTGACCCGATTTTACCTGGTGTACGGGTGTTTCTCAAAATTTTCATATCAACTTGTCAATGGTAATTTACATTAAACAACAGGAAAGCCCGACAAAACATACCCCACCCCCATAATAACACTTTATAATGCTTTCTAGTTGTTCTTTGGGTCGCACGTCCCAACTCCAGAAGATTTTTGTCCGTGGTAAGAAGACCACCGGTGTGACTGCATCGACACAAAAGATCGTCAACCAACTATCGGCCCTCTCAGCCAGTAAAAAACAGCCCAAGCTCTTGAAGTTATGTGCTGAGGATCTCATCAAGCACAAAACCATCTCCAACGCATGGAAGGTGTTTACACGCAAACAGAACGAAAAATCGATGGTTCAGCTCGAAAAACAGTTCAATAGTATCAAAACCGCGATGGACGAGTTGAAGGAAATCAGCCCCGAATTGTACGAGGCTGCAAACACCCCGGAGAAGATGAAAAGATTTCCTTTGGACATGAAGGTGCCTACGGACTACCCTGCCAACCAGCCGTGGGTTTATAGCTTCGAGAAGCAGGCAAACTGAGCGAGGTAGCCGGCCCTAATTTCTGCATATTGACCTTTACATGTACATATAAATACAACCAGCATTGATGCATAGCAGGCACCTTTTGTGTGTTATAAGTTCGTATCTCATTAAAGTAGGTCTACACGGTTGTTTTGCACCATGTTCTATAGTATGGCCGCACCAAAAATGACCAAAAACCACCAAATATAGGGAAAATATCGAAAAATAGCGAAAAGCCACCAAAAACCACCAAGTGACCAAAATCGCCTATTTCTTCTTCCTCGTGGGCGTGCTTCCGCCAGTATCCTTCACCACCACCGTGCCGTTTCCCGGGTCAACGGAATCCTCGTAGTCATCAAGATCGGTCGTTCCAGACGCCGTTCCTTGTTTCTTCAGTAGTGCCTTGACAAAAGTCGCCGACGACATGCTGAAAATGTGGTCTTCGTCTGTAATCACCAACTTGCGCTTATTGCTACCACCCAGAGAGCTTTTGGCGAAGTTGTCAAACCCTTTGACAATGTTTCCGTACGTACTATCATTGAAGTAATCAGTTTCCTTCTCGTATATGGCATCCTCTAGCTCGGCAAGTTTTGCGTCGATATCCTTTTTCTTCAAAATCAGCCGCGTGAGATCATTTTTGAGTTTGGTATATTGGTCTATCGAAGGCTCTTTCTTGCTCATTATGGTGTTTTGTTGACTGTTGATGCAGATGTACGGCTTTTCGAATACGGCCTTTCGTATACACCATTGCGTGTTTGAGGTGAAGATGGGAAAACAGTGCTCGACACCCGTACATCCTCACCAAAAAAAACAAGAACGAGTGAACCGCCTTTAATAATTTGCTTTTTGAAACATATGTTATGGAATACGTTTGGCAAATGTAAATTCTGGAAGGGGTAAAATTACCGCAAATATTCAAGAATATTTTCAGAGATCATGCTCTGCTTTTTTTTTTTTTTTTGGGAGCTCGCTTTTAGTGTAGTTCGGGTAACAGCAAAGCGACTGAAGTTGTAGCCGATACAGGTTTGAATGCTTTTTCACTTGACATAACGGCCGCAACAGGTCATAAATAGCATAAACAAGCACCAATACGGGGGTGAAATTCACCAGTTACGCGCCGTCAATGATTAGGTAGAAATGGTCAACCTTTTTCAGAAAAGCGTTTAAACAGTCTTGTGTGGCGAAACAGTTTACCAGAAATCAAAGGTGGCAAATCTGGGGAATTGTCACAGTTTGGCGGGGTTATTGTTTGATGTAATTGTACATCATTGATCACGTGCGAGGCCATGGATTAGTAAAGCCCAGGATGTGGCATCATAATGCGTCCGGGAATTTGAAAAGCAAATTTGCAAATCCGAAATAGCAATCTGCGGGCGAGTGCAATACATCAAGGAACTCCACCTGGGCGAGTGCAACGCATTGAGGAACTCCATACGGGGCGAGTGCAACGCATCAAGCAACTCCATACCGGGCGGGTGCGCCACATTACGCAAAAGCGCATGAAGCCGGCCTGATTGATGCCCTGGTTGATCCGAGACATGCACTGGTACACAAAACGCGGGCGTGCGTTTTTTTCAGGGCATGCCGGGAGAGTGCATCATCTGAGACAACAAACCACCATGCATGCATACGACCACTCCATGAGTGCATTAAGGAGACTTGTCCTCAATGGTTATAAGAGCTGGTAGCGCTGTGTATAATAAGTGGAGATCCGCATATCCCGTAAATCAGTGGAGTTCCGATCCCCCACACTTTTCTGAGACATTCTCGCGTTGGGATGTATTTTTTTTTTCTTATCCAATTTCGGAATGTAAGGAAATAAGGGTTCGATAGAGTCTATGGCATATCCCTCCGAATATTAAGTATTGGAATTTTCCCCAAGTTTTTTTTCGGACAAAATTTTGTTTGATCCGGATATTGATTTTGGATGTTTTGGAATTTTTTTTTTCTTTGTGAATCAAAAAATTTTTACCCGCTTCGCTATGGTTGGAGAGCAAATTAACCGCAATATAGAAATGCAATAGAATGTACATCATGACAAATTAATGTGCTCAACCTAACCCTCTAGGGTGGGCAATTTGTTGTTCATCAAAAGGGGGCACCCAAAACCAATGGTAGCGTTAGTGTGCCGAGAGTTTGATTCAAATTTCTGGGTTCGGCAAATTCGCTTACATGATTTTGTTAATCTGCAAACAATTGTCGTTTTTCGACAAATCCAAAAATGAATAAGCGTTTGAGATTTAGCTGTTCAGATCGTCCTTGCAGAAAATGAAGTTTAGTCGTGTTGCATTATTTGCTGCTTCTTGAAAAGACCCTTCATTCTCCTCAATAGCAATGTTCTTTTTTGATCATGAAGCTTTGAGTGCAACGAAAAACACAAGGAAACCTGAGCCGCTGGAGCATGAAAACTCTTTTAGTGAAACCTTTTTAGTTGAGCTTTTTTAGTTGAGCTTTACGAGGCAGCTTTTACGAAGGTTGGTTTTTTGGATATTTCGTCCTGATGATGCTAGAAAATCGGCCAAAAGTCGTGATTTTTCGGGGCGACAAGGGCGGTCTTAGGATCAAATCAATGGAATATGAAAACTGTGCTTTTCCCCTGTTTTGAATCACCATAGTGGTTCTAAAATCCCTGATTGATAAAACCCTGGCGGTTAATCAGCGTTAATCGGGGGGCTACCACACACGTGACCAAGAATGAGGATGGGTCGACCACGTGACAAGGAGAGAAATGTCGGTGAGAGTTTTTAGAACGTGGCCACTTCCAAATTGAGCCTCGCACGATTTCCCGATTGCACGATCGCGGCAACTTTTTCTTCCTATTCCTTCCATTCCTTCCATTCCCTTCGTCCGGCGCGAACGCCGGGCTGCTCCGAGCCATTTTTCACTGATTCCTACGCGCATTCAAACTCCGACGCCGAAAACTCTTACGGGACCCACGTCGAGCCCTGGTTTCCACACATCCGCGTTTTCGCCTGTAACCATTCATGGGGCCACGGGGGTTTTCCAGCATGCCCCGGGAATTCTGGACCTGTGTCCAAACCAAAAAAATTCCAATTTAACCAAAAAAAAACCTCCAATTTTTGAAAAAATCCCCTAAGGGGGCCATGACTCAATTCAAACGTCTCCAAAGTTAGTCATTCTTGAGTCACGTTTTGGCGGAGCCTCGTTTTTTGAAATTACTCACTGTGGATCTCGTGGAGCCTCACTATGCAAGCCGGGGTTGTGTGGTCCACACCCCCCAGCCATTATAAAGTCCGTCGCACCCGCACTGGACGTCGAGAACGGAGATTTTTTTTTTCTTTTCTCTTCATCAATTGATCATCTAATATCAATAATCATTCACAATGGCTGTCACTAAAATCCATGCTCGTTACGTCTACGACTCCAGAGGAAACCCAACTGTCGAGGTTGACTTGTTCACCGACAAGGGTTTGTTCAGATCCATCGTTCCTTCTGGTGCCTCCACCGGTATCCACGAGGCTTTGGAGTTGAGAGACGGCGACAAGTCCAAGTGGTTGGGTAAGGGTGTCCTCAAGGCCGTTGCCAACGTCAACGAGAAGATTGCCCCAGCTTTCATCGAGGCCAACCTCGACATCACTAACCAAGCCAAGGTCGACGAGTTCTTGAACTCCTTGGACGGTACCCCAAACAAGTCTAAGTTGGGTGCTAACGCTATCTTGGGTGTCTCTTTGGCTGCTGCCAAGGCTGCTGCTGCCGAGAAGGGTGTTCCTTTGTACAAGCACTTGGCTGACATCTCTGGTTCCAAGCAAGACAAGTTCGTTTTGCCAGTTCCTTTCCAAAACGTTGTCAACGGTGGTTCCCACGCCGGTGGTGCTTTGGCTTTCCAAGAGTTCATGATTGTGCCAACTGGTGCTCCAACCTTCGCCGAGGCCTTGAGAATCGGTTCCGAGGTCTACCACAACTTGAAGTCTTTGACCAAGAAGAAGTACGGTCAATCCGCCGGTAACGTCGGTGACGAGGGTGGTGTTGCCCCAGATATCGGTTCCCCAAGAGAGGCCTTGGACTTGATTGTCTCTGCTATTGAGGCTGCTGGTTACACCGGCCAAGTCGGTATTGCCTTGGACGTTGCTTCCTCCGAGTTCTACAAGGACGGTAAGTACGACTTGGACTTCAAGAACCCAGAGTCTGACGAGTCCAAGTGGTTGACTGGTGAGCAATTGGCTTCTTTGTACGAGGAGTTGATCAACGAGTACCCAATTGTTTCCATCGAGGACCCATTCGGTGAGGATGACTGGGAGTCTTGGGTTCACTTCTTCGCCAAGGTCTCTGACAAGATCCAAATTGTTGGTGATGACTTGACTGTCACCAACCCATTGAGAATCAAGACCGCCATCGAGAAGAAGGCTGCCAACGCTTTGTTGTTGAAGGTCAACCAAATTGGTTCTTTGTCCGAGTCCATCAACGCTGCCAACGACTCTTACGCTGCTGGTTGGGGTGTCATGGTTTCTCACAGATCCGGTGAGACCGAGGACACCTTCATTGCTGACTTGGCTGTCGGTTTGAGATCTGGTCAAATCAAGACCGGTGCTCCAGCCAGATCCGAGAGATTGGCCAAGCTTAACGAGATCTTGAGAATCGAGGAGGAGTTGGGTGACAAGGCTGTCTACGCCGGTAAGGACTTCAGAATCGCCTCTACTTTGTAAGTAGTGTGTGTCTAAATCTCCAGGAGAGTACGTCAAATAGTGTAGCTATTTCAAGATACGAACTTTTTAGTAAATCAAGCAAAACAATTAAAGAGTGTAGGGCATTCCAAGATCTGGAATACGAGGAAACTTCGTCCCCAACCAATTTGGCGGAACTGGTTTCCCCTCTTTCCCAAGTGAGCCACAGTGGTGTAGATTTGTGTGCAGCACTACAAAAAAAATTCAGTATAATTTCAAGTGGTTATTGCCACAAGTTGTTGAATTTTTCCTGTTTGGGCTCAATGGGGGAATATTTTAATATTCAAGGGTTCTTTTATCGATTTTTTATATGGTTTTCAGTTCAACAATTGTATTCGTCTTCTTTTTGGTCATTTTCGACTTTGCCCTTTTTGCTTCTTTGCTCATACTTCACATACCGAATATTCAGTATTTTAGGGGTAGAAAGAATCATTAAAGTGGCTCTTTCGGGATATTTTCTTCAAAAGGTGCAGGAATATTCCTTTTTTTAGGTGAATTGCAACCTATTTTGTGTCCGTAGTTAAATCTTAAATCGTCATCTGGTAGGGGTCAAAACTGAACTTATGGAGATTGAAAAGGAGTACAAAGAAGACTATCTATTCTAGAAATCTGATCAAATAATTGGGAACCATTGAAAAAACTGACACAGAAAGGATTAATTACTGCTACTGAATGTTCAAAATCTTGGAATAACACGCCATGACTTTGGACAAGAGTATTCCTTTATGGCAAAACCTCATAAAAATGATCCCGTTTTAGTGAGACGAATTCATTATTTTGTAGAACCACTTAATTTTGGAATGACTAAATTTTGGAATGACTAAATTTTGGAATGACTCAATTTTTGAATGACTCAAGTTTGGGAAAGTCTCCATTTCGGGTGTGACACCTTTTGCAGGCCCCGTGGTCGAATCTTCTCTAAAGAAGCATCTGATGAAGGGGGTATGTTGACCGTCTGAGACTGATCAACTACACTTCAGATAAACATGCTTATCCAATCATAAATCACGTTTTCACAACGTTTATAGAAAATCCGGCTCGATGAAATAACACTATTTTCCGTTCTTGTGGGAATCCTATATGGAGATTGGCAGTGTTACTGTCTGCTATGGGGAGATATATAATACTCGGAGGAATATTATGGAGAGGATGATAACTTTGATGAAAAGACAGACTTCGAAATATTTAATTGAACGGCGTGTGTCCTAAAACAGTTAAGTAATATTTAACGGGTTTTCCTTTCGATTATATCGTCTGTGATATCTCCACAAAGAAGCAATAGGTTTAGAGCACTCAGTATTAAGTGAGAGTGAAGTCTTTGCAGAACAGTGCAACATTTTGGACCGTTCGACGTTAAAAAGCATAAAAAAGAATCAAAAAACTTAACAAACAGTATAGAATACGATTCACAAAATTTAACTAGATAATTATGCTGAATCAGCCATTCTCACTATAGTTGTGCCAGTTTTATGAGACTCTTATTGACTCCAACATGTAAACATTGTAACAAACGTACACCACACAATATCACTCCATGTAAAAGATAAAAAATGATGTATGATTCTATAACTAGGGATTTAAAAATTTATTACCCGCCCCTTACTTCCTTACTTACTGATACCAGCCATGGCCTCGTTCAAGCGAGCTACTACTATGTCCACCTGTTTGAATGTATTGTAGAGCGGCACAGGCGCAAGGCGGATGACGTCAGGCCTCCTTTCGTCGCAAATGATGGCATGTTCATGCAAATACCGATGCACGTTCTCCATAACGTTATCGGTCGGGTTTTCGTGGTGTGGCTGGAAGAGGATCGAGAGCTGGCAGCCTCTCTCGTAAATGTTTCTTGGCGTGAGGATCTTGAAGCCAAACTTAGTGTTGTTTGTTTTTGGATGCAAGAAAAATTCACTCTGAGTCAACTGATTTTCAAGGTACGTGGTCATGGCATAGCTCTTTTCCCGGAGCCGGGCCACGCCACCCACTTCCTTGAAGATTTCTAGAGAGCTCTGTAAAGCTACACAGTCAAGCACACTGGGGTTTGACTGGCGGTACGAAAGTGCGGATTTGATCGGGTCAAACACCTCCAACATCTTGAATCTTTGGTCGGCATTGTTGCCCCACCATCCGGCAAGACGCGGCGCAAAATTGGCGGCGGTATTGTCCTTGGTGTACTTTTCATGAACGAAAATGCCTCCGATCGCTCCCGGCCCGGAATTGAGGTATTTATACGAACACCACACGGCAAAATCCACATTCCAGTCGTGCAAAGAAAGAGGCACATTGCCCACCGCATGGGCCAAGTCCCAGCCCACAACAGCCCCGTTTTTTTGGGCGTACAGAGTGATTTCCTGGATCTGGAAAAACTGGCCTGTGTAGTATTGAATTCCGGGGAAAAGCACTAGTGCAAGTTCGTCCTTGTGCTGGTCAATGGCATCGAGAATGAGTTGTGTGTCGAGGTACGTTTTGTTCTCAGGAACGTCAAGTTGCACCAAGTGGGACTCGTCAAGCCCATGCATCTTGACCATATTCAATAAAGCATAGTAATCCGAAGGAAACGCATTTTTTTCAAACATAATCTTGGTCCGGCGGCCCTGCGGCTTGTAAAACGACACCAAGAGCGCATTCAAGTTGGACGTGAGCGAACCCATGGCCGCCACTTCGGTGTTTTTGGCCCCCACAACTGGTGCTAGAAGATCTACAAGAGGCAAGTCAATATCCATCCACATGGTTTTACCGTGGTGTTTTTCGGGGTGGTTGAAGTGGGATTCTACGCCACGGTCGCCCCATGCCTTCAACTCGGCCTCGACGGCTGCACGGGTGCTTTTAGGCATGAGTCCGAGGGAGTTTCCACAGAAATTGATGGACTCTTTCTCTGGGGCGAATTCGGCCGAGCTAATGTCCAAAGATTTGAACGTGGGCACGACAAATTTGTCGCTATAGCAGGGGTACTGCATGTCCAAGTCGTGGGAATTTATATTGGGGCCCAAAGCCATTTTTGGATGATTTTGGGGTGTTTTGGGTGACCTAGTGAGTGATTTTGGTGGTGACTTTGGTGGTTTTGGTAGAGGTCGTGCTTGAACGGAATCTATGGTGCGTGGTTCGGGCCGGAAGAAAATTCATCAATTCGCGATAATCGATAATGTGCGATAATGTGCGATAACTTTACTTTTGTTAACCTAAATAATATTCTACTATTTAGTGGATAAAAATATCGGGAATGTTTTAGTAAAGAATGTATTCTTTTTTTCGGGTTTCGGATTTCTTTTTTGTAAATCTTTGGGACAAGCCAGTACTTCCAACTTAGATATGCCCGCAGGTAAGTAAGATGAAGAGATGGCATAAATTCTAAGAACTATACAAACAAGAATATTAAGGTCATGACCTTTCTGCGATCCATCTATTAAAATTGGTTTATACTGTATGATAGTACGACAGAAAGTGACAAATACCATTTATGTCTCCAGGAAGTTCCAAAAGATGCATTCCAAAGCCATCTGTACAACAATTGTGAACCAACCAAATTCGGGTGGAATGAAATCAAGTTTACTGAGCCAATGCACCTCAGTGTTAGCGCCAACTAACACGATGTATGGAAATCTTGAAAATTTGAATTGGTTTTTTAAGACCGTCAAAAACACATATTCTTTTAGGCGGCGTGAATCACTAAAGGGTGATACTCTTCTTCCCCTTCGGAGAAATGAAATCAAGAAGGCGTTAGGTGAGACTAATTCTATGGGGCCATGACAGAATAGTTTGGGTTTTTAACAGGTATGTGCCAAAAAGGGTTATTGCTGAGGTTTAGCGGGGGGTAATCCGCGGTTAGACACTAGGCATATATTTGGGAGTCTGGCTGTTTAGGGGGTTTCTATAGAAGTATATGTGTTTGTGTAATGTTAGGCCACCATTACCGTCCTTTAATCAGATGTATTAAGCACAAAAAAAAAAAAAACCTCTCCTGAATAGGCAATTGAAACTAGCGTTGGAATATAGCAAGGCATTGACAGGTTGACGTAATCAATCCAGCGGTTATGGTGCGGAGGAGGGCTTAAGGCTTGGGAAAGTCGGGGGTCTTCATGTCTCGGTACTCTAACAGACGTGTTGTAGGTGTTTTTCTATAGTTCATATAGTTTTTTTTCTATACTACGATTTGTTTCTTTAAAAAAAATACCCAAGACAATCTTCACTGATCACCGCAACATTGCGGCACTAATGTTTTCATGGGGTAAGTTTTGAACTGCTGGATTCCTAGGATATCAATCAATATCTCCAGAAGAGTAAAATAAATCGGTCTGTATATGAATATTTTCTGTCTCTGGAAAAATTCTCCTGTTTTAGAATGGCTAATGATTACTACATTTCAAGAAATTCGACCGGCTCGGTGGACTAAAACGGTCAATTTGAAAAAGTGTCATTTTCAGATAACCGTACCATGCCCACTCCCATGTTAGACAATGGGCCCCTTTTATAATGTGAAATAAGGGGGTTTCACCCCTTCGTTCTATATATATGAAGGGTTTATCCAAAAGATGTAACATAGAATAAACCTTGACAAAAACTTAGGAAAGTAATGTTGAGGTGGAGTAAAGAAAAAGCTGCAAAACGAGCTGAAAACAATCGCAAGAGGATCTGGAGAGGAGAGCCAACAAATCCAATTCCTCCCAGATGGCTTAGGAACCTTCTAATCCGAATGAAGCAAGACTGATTCCACATCGTGGTGACCCCTCGGACAATTTCAAGGATTGCAAAAGTTCCGGTTTTTTGATCTCTACACACGGAGGAAGCTCGATCACCTTCAACGTTACCATTGCCTACTAATACCAGCAGAAATACAGAGAAGAAACTGAAAAGAAAGCATCACGGGAATGAATATAAACGCCACAGGAAGGAAAACCATAAACTTCAAAGAAACGGGAAACGTCATTCAGGCCATAAAAACAGAGCGCTCCACAAGGGGAAACATGGCCGATCAGTTTTCGTAGACGTATCTCAGTCGGATAATTCACGCAATAAAGCAGGAGCAAACTCGGCAGGAGAAAACCCCAACCGCTTTTCCTTCACTGGAGGGGAACCCTACCCGGTAACACTAGGTGATAATTATGTCGGTGTCTGTAACTAGGCACTTCACGCAGGGAGGAAGAGCCCCACTGAATTATCCCACAGGTAATAAATGTTAGCCCTCAATATATAATATAAATAGAAAAAAAATTCAATGTTATTAATGTTACCTACTTTGTCCAAGTATATGTCCAAATATTACATCACCAAGTAGTAATATATTACGCGCACTTAACTTACATGCGCTGACGGAAATTCCCCGCGACTGTTTCGGTGAATGAATTTTTGATGAGTGATTTGTCGTGAGTGAATATGTGAATATGTTCCGGTGCGAAGTTCCGGTGAGTGAATTCATACATTTATTCCGGTGAGCGCATTTCTGCCGGCGACCGCCATCGTGGTGGTAAACACTGAAGCGAGCGCGCGCTAAAATTGGAGCCGCTCGATGAGGAGGTTCTCAATGAGGAGATTCTCAAAGAGGGGTCGCCCAATGTGGAGCCACACGCGATTGCCGGATTGCCGGATTCCCGGGTGGGGAACGCGAAGTGAGATTATTGAGAATGGGCATTATTAGGGGCAGAGGATCAAAAATACCCCCTGTTAAAAGTAAAATAATCACATGGAGTCAATAGACTACCAAACGTCATCGTGCTTACGGAATTATCCACATTTGTGCCTGGCCAGGTCTGTTATCTTATTTTGACGTCATTCCGGCAAAGCCTACAAAGGGCGCATTAAATAAAAAGTGAGACAACCCTCGCCACACCGAAGTTTGGTCAAATGGTTGCGCACATGCACGAAGCTATTTGCCGATTTGCAAGGTCAGACAAGCCAGGCAAGTCGGGCTAAAGTTGGGATGGGGCGTGGCGAATTTCACACTCATGATGTTTTCGAGTGTTTGGTTTCTTCACACCACCGCAAACGTGCGACGGGGATTGTACAGAAAACCCCCCAGGGACTTAGGGCGCAGCGGGGATTCTCGATAGTGCTCGGTACGGATAGGATAGATAGGGCATGGCAGTGGCCTTAGTGGCCGAGGTATATGCAGGACGCCAATACTCGGCCCCGTTGCCCTTGACGACCTGTCTGGGGGCTGGCATGGGCTTTCGGAACTCCGATGCATGGGGCGAGTGAAACACTCTGGCACAAGCTGAGCGCGTGGATCTCGTATATCCCGGAAATGACTTCATTTCTTGTTGATAAATTTCCAAATCCATAAGCCTTGTTACAGTTATCAGCCAAGAAACGGAGTTATGTGTGACGGGGCTTATAAGCTTCTTCTGATGATGTTTTACTATGTG
Source organism: Metschnikowia gruessii (assembly GCA_030563445.1). NCBI lineage: Eukaryota > Fungi > Ascomycota > Pichiomycetes > Serinales > Metschnikowiaceae > Metschnikowia > Metschnikowia gruessii. Next base: position 17,107 of record JAJMIV010000177.1, read on the forward strand.
TGCAAGACCAGTGCGAGAAACACCACAAGGAAGAAAAAAAATTGACCCCGTGTGCGTTAAGGCCTCCGTTCAAACCAGAACCTTTATTTACATACAAAAAAAAGACAGTACTTGCCGTTCACCGTTTCAGGGATGTGGCCGGGTAAATTATCCATGGATACTTTTGCGCCATATTATGTGCCTGTAAGGTCCGTTCGAAGGGGCGGGAATGTACTTGCGCCCAAGCATATTCGACGTGGCCAGTACGCCTTCCCACAGCACCTGTGCGCGTAAATATCCAGGGATTGCGCCGCACAGCTCACCAAGACGGGTAACCTCCCAAATCGGGCATAGTTCCGAGAATTCGTTGTAGGGCCCATGGGAAATAACACCGATGTGCACGTGGGTGTGCACACAAGCCGCAAACCTGTTGACTAAGTGATGTCACTAGTTCAAGGATGCTCAATGACGGGAATTTACCAATATTTTGCCGGAAGCGAGTTCTCGGGATTAACCCAGATAACTCCTTGTGGCGAACCCTTGTGCGTTTAAGACACCTTTTCAAAAAGAAATAGACTATTCTGAGACACTGTCTCACCGGTGAGGTGGTGAATTTTTTATTTGCATGTCTGGGTTGCTAAATTGCCTGGAATGGCCCAAACTGAAATTGTGCTGGATACAAAGATTATGAATGGACACGCAAACACAAGAAAAAATCATAAAAAAAAGTACATTGAGGACATGGCATGGCATGGCATGCTAGATTACGCCCGATTCGAAAGGCTCCTTGGTTGCGTGCATATAGATGGGCCGTATCGCAGGCGCATGAAAAGTTTTCTTTTTTTTTTCTTTTTTTTTTCTCGGTGCTGTGGTGTTTTTCGGCTTTTTACGTACCTCGTAATGTTCCCCTTCGTGGGGGGACGAAATCTTCGGGTTATCGACGGAATTTTCTCGCTGGGCCTGGCCGTGTGCCGAAAAGACATCACCCAAAGACACAGCCCCTTTCATTTGCCGATCCGGGTGGTTATGGGATCTCGCTTTCTTCTTGATAGTTAGAATATGGGATTTTGTGTTCAAAAACATCTTGACGACTTGGAGGCTTGTGCGGTGTTCATGACGTAGAATATGTACGGGGTCCTGCATCCAGCGAGCACCAAGAAAAGCCGAAAAAGGCGAAAATGACAAAATCACAAAAAAACACTGCCAAAACGAAAAAAAAAAGCATTACATCATATGCATCTGCCTGAAGTCCGCGATTTTGTAGAAACCATAAGCGACGCTGACCACATAGTTTAAACCCAGTGGTTTCCCCAACCAACGCCCAGGCCAACCCCACGCGCCAAAGTTTTTATGGAATTCAGGGATGTCGAGATTTCGGGATTTCGGGATGTCGGGGTTTGGGGATTTCACCTTTCTTTTGGGCGATTTTTATCGTCCAATGATGGTGTTGATAATATTGCCCGGTAGCAAAACATGGTAGAAAACTTGGGGAGTCGGCCACTTTGAGGCTGTGTCTTTCCGCCATCTTTATCAGATAAGATGATCGGTGAGATTATCAATGGAATCCACACCCACTATACCGGTGGGGCGATGGCCGGGTCTAGGCCGATTTTCGACACGAGCACCTTGGCCGAACGCCGTCCGTGACTAAGCCGCACCTCGGACGGCATCCAACACGCCCAAGCCGCCACCGTGCGCGCTGGGTGTAAGACACGCACAAAACCCATACCCCCCGTGTGGCGATGTATGTATAGGGGATGAGGATACCAAAACTTGCACAGAAGCAACTCAGACAAGATATGTCCCAGATGTGTTCCGGATGGTTTTGGGGGGCCCAGGGGGCGAAGTGTGCGGGGATCCTACATAATTAGTACACCACAAAAAAAACGTGCGGACCACTACAAAACTAATAAAGGGTACGCACCCCCTAAAAATCGCGCCATCAAGCGTGTTCGGTAAATCTGATAAACCCAAGGCCTCTAAGGAATGGGTTCTGCAAATACATGTATGTGGCGAATCCCGATTCTGCACACCTGCATATAGCCCCGCATGGGGAATGCACAGTGCGTCGCCGTGCACCATGGGTAAAGTTTACTTGTGGATTTCTTATATTCTTATATTTGCGAATTCGCCCGCAGCGGAGAATATTATGCATATCACGCCTATCCCGCATATCCCGCATATCCCGCATATCACCCATATCACCCATATCCCGCATATCCCGCATGTGCACCTATGACGTTTAGGCACGGTCATCTCCCAGCTGTTGGTCAGAGCCTCAACCTATTTAAGTATCTCCAAATCTCCCCAATGTCTGGCTTTGTATAATTTCCTTTTGCGTCATTAATCCATACCATTGTTCCACTTCCTAAATCTTCGGACCCCGGAATCTACAATCTGCAAACGCCTTCACCATCTGGCAATACATCCACGGAATTATTACCCCACCCTACGGATTAACTACCTTACCTACCTTATCTACCTCGCATTAATTATCACAATTATCACAATGGTATACTCAACTGAAGAAAGCAAATGGAGAGCATATCAGTTCCTGGACCCTTTTGCCGCCGGGTCCTTTTTCGTGTGCAACAAAATTAACAGTTATTTCTGTCGTCCCGACTGCGACGCCCACCCCATCACTGAGTTGCACCTGGAGATTAAATTTGTCGACACTGCTGCCGAGGCCGTCAGCTTGGGTTACAAGCCATGCAAATTTTGTGACCCAATGCTGGTGCCCAGTATCGACGTCAATCTTCTTTTGGTCACGGTTAGAGAAATCAATTCTATGATTGGTTTTGTGCCCCCTTTGCTTGACGATGACGAGGAAAAAGTCACGGAAACCATCAAAGAGAACATCATGGGCCAGCATTCAGTCCAACGTAGAATGCTGATGCCTAATACTTCTACCACGCAAAAAGCCACCAACTCAAAGACGACGCCGTATGCCGTGTCGAAGAACGACTCCGAACACTACCGTCTTATTGACTTGGCGTGTCGCCACCTTGCATTGGCCGCAGCAGTATCTATCTTCAGTCCCCAGAATTCTGCCACTGGCAGCGAGGCCAATAGCCCCAAATCCGAGGACGGCAGCCTGGCGTCGAGCTCTGCAAGCCTGAAGAAGAAGGCCGGCAGAAAGAGAAGAGGCGGTGTTTTGGGATTCAAGGAGCTCGCCACCAAGTCGAAGTTGTCGGCATGGCACTTCCACAGAGTGTTCAAGAGCATCATTGGCCTTACGCCAAAGACATACGGAGACATGTGCTGGGAGTTCTTGGAGAAGGAAAAGGAGGCCATGGACGCCGGCGAAGGTATCTTGAAAAGACATTCCAACGCCAGCGCCAGATCCTTGACGGACTCGGCTGCTACGCTTGGTAATGCCACTACCACTGGTCACGATTCTTCTAGTTCGTCTAGAAGCTGCACGCCGGTGATCAAGGAGGAACCCTACCAGTTTGACTTGCTGGAGTCGTACTTGACGCCACCACAAACGGCCACAGTCACATCGCCTGCTTCTGGCCAGAAGAGATCTCGCGGTGCCGAAGATATCATGAGTTCTGCAAAGAGACCTTCCTACGACGTTGCCTCGCCTCACTTGAGCCCGTTCACTAACCTTAAGCTCGAGGACGACGGCGAAATGCACTTTGGCATGGCTCCTCGTGCCACTTCGGTGCCCAACTTGAACACTTTCTCGGGCGCGCCCAACTCGCTTTTCCAGCACCTGAGAAACTTTAATTTCTACGTGAACAGAGAAGAAATGCCCTCTACTGATTCCGTATTTGCGTCGGCGCATCCTTCGCATGATCCACTCGTTCTCCCTGAAGACTACTCTACTGTCAATCTTTCTAATGACATCTCGCCATCTACTGCCGACGATATTTCTCCATACACCGGGTCTGCGATGATTTCTCCCGCTGTCATGCCAAACAACACCATGTCTTTGGCCATGAGCGAGCTCCAGGGACACCAAGGACACCACGGACACCACGGACATCAGGGCCAACAGGGCTTTACCTTGGCCGTGGATCCTATTGACGAAGAGGAGTTGTTTCCTAACATGGAGTTGTTTCCCGACTTGTTCAAGGTCAAGAACGAATATCCTACAGACTACGGAATGAACGACCCTTTGGTTTCCGGCCTTGCGCCTGAATTGATGTCGAACATCGACTTTTAGGGCATGCATTGGGTTTTGACCTTGGGATTAGACTTTGGGAATGGAAAATAGAAAACTATGATGGTTTGGCTCCGGCAGCCCGGCGCTTGCCCGAGCCGCTCTTTCATGAGAATGACGGTTTGATTTTTGTTACGTATATTGATTTTTTTGTTTTGGTTTTGGGTGTGTTGTTTACGGTTGCTGATACAGTGCTGGTTCACTATTTCAAATGGCTTTTGTTGCCATCGATATATTTTTATAATGATAGAATTTGTGTTTAATTTCAGACTAATGAAAAGTTTTTACGATTAATTTCTCGCTTCGGGGATATGACTAAAGTTTACTTAAGGGATACAGTGCATCACCACCTCGCGACACACTTCACCCCCTCGCGCCATGCTGGAAAAAAAACACGCGTCTCATGTTTTTGTCTCGATTGTTATTTTTTGCCTGCCATAAAAATGGCAATAAACGAAAATTTAACCTCTCAAAACCTACTGAAACAAGAGAATAAAATTGAAAAAGCTATCAAAGCGCTTTAAAATCGTGAAATTAAGAATGTTAACCAAGCAGTGAAGCACTATGGAATATCAGGTTCACCCCTCAGGCGTCGGCTAAGAGGAATCGCAAATCGACTTGTAACTCGGGCCCAAAG
>JAJMIV010000178.1:0-21540 GCA_030563445.1 Metschnikowia gruessii
GAAGAAGAAGAATCCACATACCGTCCGTCAATTCACGCCATTGACGACACCATGACTTACACTATTGTGGAGCTTGTAGTGTCACTTTTCACAGTGGCTCTTTTTGTCAACGCCACAATTCTTATTGTTGCAGGTGCCACGATGGGCGGAGGTCATAAACGAGACGACGACGATTCTGATGATGACTCGGATGACGAAGATAAAGGTGGAGATGGAGGGGATTTATTCACCATCTACCAACTTCTTTCGTCGCATATCTCTCCAACTGCAGGTATAGTGTTTGCTTTGGCTCTTCTTTGTTCCGGCCAGAGTGCAGGTGTTGTATGTACTTTGGCTGGTCAGATGGTGCTGGAAGGCTTCTTGAAATGGAGCTTTTCTCCAGTAGTGAGACGGTTGGTCACGAGAGCAATTGCAATTGCTCCTTGCTTATTTGTGGTTTTGTACTCAGGAAGAGAAGGACTTGCCAGAACCTTGAATGCGCTGCAGGTTGTGCTCTCGATCTTACTACCGGTGGTCACTGCTCCCTTGATTTGGTTTACGTGTTCGAAATCCATCATGCGAGTACCAATTACTGTGAGAGAAGGCGACGACGATATCGAGACAATTTACGACGCAGACACCCCGGACAACGTTTCAAAAAACACTACTGTGCAATTCCGTAACCACAGCCAGAGGTATACTGTTACAGAGCCTGCTATACGACTTCAAGACTTGAGACGTGCACATCCATGTGCTGGATGGGAGGATGCGGCCGAAGATGAGAGTCAGGAACGCCAGAATTTGATCCTGGAGCACATGGCCAGATCCCGCTCGCATTCCGTGAGTGCACCCTCTATGGGTGTGGTGCATCCCGAACCAGACAGTTTGAGGTCCGAGGTGGAGCCTACAGACGATTTATTCGTCATGAGAGGCTACGCAGATATGAGCAATGGGCCTACGATGACAGTGCTTGCCATCTTGACATGGGGCTTTGTGACTTGCCTCAACCTTTTCCTTCTTGGAAGTATGCTACTTGGGTACGATGTTCCCTTGTAGAATGTATATTAGACGATTGATAAATTTAGAACGGTAGGCTGGTGTATATAACGGATAAACTATAGAGAATGTCAATGTCCTTGCTTGGATAATCTAGGATCCTGGAAACAATGAGAAGGGGTCTATCAATGAAAAACAAGTGCTTACAGTCGCAATACCTCAGAATAGACATAATCATTTGGGTATCTATTTTGTTTAGAATAATAGCTGAAAGAATAATCTCTGAATAAATCAGTCTTGGAAAGTGAATAAAAGGTCAATTAATAAAATTTATAAACATTTGCAATCGCCTCCACAGACCAAAGACTGTACCAGACCACGAGGCATTTGTTCCCCCTATGTCACCTCTAGGTTGTCCAAAACATGTATTAGTAGAACCTCTTGGAAATAAAATCAGATTTTATTCAGAAGTTCAAAAATTAATATCCTTGTTGAGATAATATTCCGATTATAATAAGTTTTCAACCATCCAATTCAATCTATTGTCCAATCACGTGACCACCACCCAAGAAACTCGTTCAGACCCGCACTTCAACGAAAGGTTCGCTGGATCTACTTTTCACTCTCCACACATTCATCTCCAGTTCATTATGTCGAAAAGTGACAACAAAAGCCGAGAGGCATCTAAAGGTAAATCTGCAGCTCCAAAAAAGGGCACTGTTAATGCGGCTGCAGAAGAGTTCATACATAATGCCTCTGATCTCTTAGAAGCTTTCCCTTCGGCCCTGGTGAGCATTGCATACACGGCAAAAGAAGGACAAGAAAACACGGGTGTCAAATTCACAGTCAGCCATTCTGGACAGAGCAAATACCTCACGTATGAGTCGCATGATGCAAAAGAAGTGTCGAGAATCTTGGCTTTTATTGGTCCAGGTGGAATTACTGCGGATAGTATAAGCAGTCATAAGAAGAAGCACGACAAGACCGAGACCGAGGCAGGAGACGCTGAAAATGCTCAAAAGAAGCCAGCAAGAATCACTGGTCTTACAAGCATCATGAGTAATTACGACTTCCACAGTTCCTAGACATGAGGTCGTGTCCAGAGCCTAAACGTATCATAATCAAGCTAATGTGCGGATTTCAATAGATTGATGCATATGAACAAATAAATGGAAAATGGGAAGATTTCAATGCCATTTGCTGCATCTTTCAGGTTTCTTGGATTTATAATCCATGGCCATATTATCGTATTTCAAACGTCAGTACGCACCTGGTCTGGGCCTATGAAGATATTAAAAGAACAAAGATATATTTGTAGTCGCTAGACTTGACCAAATAGAGGAAGTTTTGTTTGGCTTCCGAAACTGCCTAATCATACATAGACATAAATACACATACCAGTGGAACTTTGGACCAGTAACGAATGTGTGTTGATATGCCCAGTTAGTGGAACCCCCATTAAAAAGTTCCTCAACAACATTAAAGAGTGCAAATTTCGAATCCACTCAAAAGCGAAAAAGCCCCCGTATTTTGGCAAACACTCCCGCCTGACTCATAGTAATGCTCAGTGCATCACCAGGAATCGATTCCCCAATACCATCGACTTCTTCTTCCTCACTTCTGTAATCACTGCTACTGCTGCTGGAGATACATGAAATAGGGTTATTTTCTAAAGTATCAAAGTGCAGTGAGCCTGAGCTTCCGTCTCGTTCCGTCAACGCAGAAGTATCATGATACCCTCTCAAATGTTCCACTTGCATCAGGATCTCACCCAAATCATGGAACACATAATGTGAATTACTGGTAATAAAAGATAGCTCTGTGAATGAAGATTCAGTAAGCAGTAAGTTCTCCAAGTCAACATCGTGGTCGAAAACAAACTGGCGGTTGTACTCATTTGCCCCATTGTAATCTTTTCTTGCGTTATTTGTAGGATTATGATCTTTGGGAATATCTTCAGGAACTTGGGGAGTGAGGGTAGTCGTTAGGGAAGAGGATGGTTCTTGAATATCAGCCACGGCCAAAGCACTGGTATGTGGTGTTTCTTCAAGCCGATGTATATTATCGGGAGACTCAGTATTCCGAACCTGATGATGACTTTCTTGATCATTCAGTTCGTTTTCTGTGTCTTCGTTTTCCATGTCCTCGTTGTGAGCATCTTCATTTTTGGGGGTTTTAATTGGAACCCCTGCCTGTCTGAATAATGGGTCAGCTGGAAATGTGTTGACAGAAGTCGTGATATTCTGCGTATCAGGAGAAGATTCCTCTTGGGGTATTTCTTTGGGAATTTCCCGGGCCTTCTCTTGGGGCTTCTCTTGGGGCCTCTCTTGGGGACTTTCTCCATGAACCAACTCCTCCGCTTCAACATAGTTGTTCTGGTTCCCATTTTCGTCAAACTCAACTTTATACGACTCCTGGGTGGTCCATACACACCCGTTAATTAAGAATTTGAAAACCAACTTCTGTTTCTCATTCACATGTACAATGGCCTCGTACTGGTCCAAATCGGTGGATTTGTGAAGTTTCATTTCCTTAGATAATGACCAGTCATCAAAGCTTCCAGTTACAGCCACTGAACTCACATCGGGCCCCGTTGGCCTAATATCGTTAGTAACAATCCTTTAGGCTGCAAAAATACATTTCTGTGCTTTTACATTTCAGTTTCGTTTTTAATTCTTTGTGTTTAAGGTCACCCTAGTAACAAACTCCAGGGTTTGTCTTTTTTGCAAGACCTAGAAGAATATATTATCCCATAAAAACTCCAACCTTTGGCTGAAACAAATTAATGCGAAAACGACATGAACATACCATGTGAGCTTATAGAAATATCCCATTATAAAAATAGAGAACACAGAAAGAGTAGTGTAGCAGAATTTTCAAAACAGCTCCTAGTGGTGTTTCTTCTGTCTTATTTTGTTTCTGTTTTTAAATTCGAGACCTTATTGCTCTTATTTGCGTTTCGGGGGCTTTCGCAATCTGAACTTTATTACACAATCCGCGATCAGTGTGGGAGTCTGCGTGTCAAGGGGAGTGTGTGTGGTTAGTGGAACAAGTGTTATCCTATGGGGGCTCATTTCAAGATAACAAAGGTTCAGTAAGGGATACGAAAAGGAATTGGATTTTACTTTTATCGGCTGATTTATTCAATATTTGATGCGATTGGTTGAATAGTGAATATTGGTTGGGAAATATTATTTGGGGCTCCTCCTTCTATTCTTTCAAGAATCCCCTCCCTATTTTACCTTTAGGTTGCTATACTTTTAAAATGTTTTGTTTGATTGAGTTACCTTCACTTTCTTGTAATTTCACCTTTTGGTCTTTTTGATCGCAGCCCTGAAAACAGGATCTAGATACTGAAGGGCCGATCGTTGGGCTGTCTCACATTATCCCAATTTCGCGCGTGGCCCAGGCCCAGCACTCAGCATTTCTCCAGGTTCTCCAAACTTCCCCAGAGGCCTCAGTTTTGGGGTTGGGGGTTTTGGTCTAGAGCCTCGCGAAACCCCATATTCGACAATTGCCAGCCCAATAATATTTTAAATGAACATATTGTCATTGTCACTTCCGTTAACTGATTTCCTGCAAAATTTGTAATTGCAACTCTAAGAGAATAAATTATATACAAACAAACTTCCACTGGTGTTATCAGGATTATGAATATACTGCCTACACTTAAGAATCAGGACTCTAGGTCTCTGCATTAGCATTTTCTATATGATGACCCCTCAACTCTATTACTTTTCATAGATCCCACCATTTACTGACCCCATTTCTTCGCTTCCATGCCTTCTGGCGGACTGGTCTCGAACTTTCTATCCTTGGCCTCGGACCAGTCCGTCGTGAGCACAGTACCGTTAGACTCAACATACGACTTCATCATGGCTCTTTTCGTGTCTTCATCCACGCCTTTGTATAGCTTCGAAAAGAAGTCCCCGGACTCTTCCTCGTCATCCTCCACTTTAACATTAGACCAGTCGACCTTTTTCCGCGACGATGAAGGGTATGAAAGGCCACTTGAAGTGGAATTATTTACAGGAGCAGCAATGGGGCCTTCGCCCTCTAACGCAGCCCACTTTCCCTCTACCTTTTTATGCAAAGTGATTTCAATTTTCTTGGTGCCCACCATGTAAGAACTTTCTTGTGGGGAAATTTCTCCATAGAGACCTTCAAGAACATAGCTATATTCCGAAGCCTCCGACGTGGGGAAAGTCACCGATAACGACCGGTTGCCAAATTCAACTTGCACAGACTCTTTGGCAATGTCCTTGGCAAAAATAGTCACTGTCACGGAATCTTTGCTTTGGTACCACTCGTCCCTGATTTTGGCCTTGAGAGGTGCTTGTTTATTAATGGTGTCGATTGACGAAGAAGCCCCGTCAGGGGTTGAGGCCTGCTGGACTGATGCGTCTTGTTTCGTCTTTTTCTCGGGTTCAACGGCTGGAGTAACACCTGATTTCTTGAGGTCTCTTTCTGCCTTGACTAACCAGATGTCCAATGCAGGCTCTGTACACTTGAGTTCCTTTGCTCTTTTGAAATTCACTAGCGACCCTTGGAAATCCTTTTCGCCGTAATTCACAAGTCCCAAACGGAAGTGACACGTGGCCTTGTCGCTCATTTTGCCCCGCTTCTCGGCAATGGTGAATGCTTTACTGATATCGGCCTTTGCTGACTCATAGTCACTGAGTTTCGTATAAATCTGAGCCCGTTTAATAAGCGCAGTGAAAGCCTCGGGGTTTTCTTTGAGAGCATCGGTGAACTTGGAAATTGCAGTAAGAAAATCTTTTGCGTCTGCTGCTTGTTCACCTTGTTTAATAATTAGTTCGATTGCCATGATTAATTCTTACGATGGTATAAATCTAGAGATTACAGAGAACGAAAAAAAAAAAATGTGCACACCTGGTTGAGGTGAACTGTGGAGAAGCATGCATATCTGAGGATTCGGTTGAGGGTCTGGGTTTTCTATGCGTTTCCATAGACACCAGCCAATTTCGCATACTTATTACACACCAGCACAGCACCCGGAGAAGCTAGCTCAACTATTTATCGTAAACGATTCGCACTTCTCTTAAATTTATGGGAACTTCATTTATTCTGTAACTGAATATTTTTTTATTAGTCGAAAGAAAACTTTATAACTGCCAGCGTTACGCGCACTAACTTGGCCGATACGTGATCTGCTCTTATTAGGCCGTCGTTACACGGCCTAAGTGACTGAGCTAATATCCTCCATTGTCAAGAAAACCTCCATTGTTTGCGAGTTGCCCATGAGTAGCTATAAAGTTACACTCGTTTCCCAGACAAGCACGTATTACATACATAATTAACAGATTACCTATTGTTGAATTACCACTGCTGGCCTCTTACCGAACTACCACTTTCCGGACTTGCAGCTGAAAACGAAATTAATCTGAACATTAGTGTAAAATTCATAACGAGTCAAAACATTCACAATGATTCTGGTGGATTCATACTTACCACAAGGCATGGAGGATTTTCTTCATTCTGCTTTTCGGTGCCTCACCCTTCCTGTCGGTATTTGGTAGTATTAACCAAAATGCCAACACAAGTGCATAACCGGCAATACAAATAGGCAAAACAACGAAAGTCCCAGAACTTTGTGAGATCAATCCCACAAAGAACGGAATGAGTGCTCCACCACTGGAACCAAAGGCGGTCATTATCGTCAAACTGATGACCTGGATTTTCCGTGGAAGCATTGTAGATACACCCGTAATCATCAACGGGTAAATTGGACCGATTAGAGTACCAGCAATCGACACAAACACACTCAGCAAAATATCACTTGACACTACCCATGTCAACACCAACATCACAATAATGGTAAGTACTAGGATATTCACCGACCGTCTGATACCCAAGTACCTGTGCAAGGGTCTAGTCATGAAAAGTCTGCCAAGCGTTAAGCCGCCCCAGAATCCACTCAGAACGTATCCAAAAGAGGTTTTGGTAAGACGGTATTCGATCAAGTAAGTGACAATCCAGCCACCCAACGCGACCTCGCAGCCCTGGTAGAACAAAGTGAATAAGGAAATATACCAGGTGATTGCATTCTTCAACGCCAAGGCGAGATCCGTAGGTGCAGTTGAGTTTTTGTTTGGTGGATTCTCCATAATAGAAGCGGTCCGCGGTCCTAGGTTCTGAAGACCTATACCAGCTTCGTTTTCTGCTGGAGTTTGAGATCCTGATGGGCCAGTACTTGTCCCGGAGCTGTTAGTGTCTTCTTCGTTGTCCCATTGTTTCAAATCTTCGTCTGCACCCCGGAAAACAAACGTTAGGGTGACCAAGTTGACCAACATCAAGCCCAATAAAATCACATACACATAATTCCAGTGAATGTCATTCTCGACCATGAGTGTCGCCAAAAGAGGGGAGATAGTCGCTCCTATACCATAGGACCCATGGAAAAAAGAGAGATACTTGGAGTTCTTATCCATTTTGCTCAAGAATATGTTTAGCTGCGAAAGCACCACCGCTATGCCCATACCACCGAAGAAAAACCCAGCAACAATTAAAGGAAACGGTCCGCCTGTGCTTACTATGGTGTACATAATAATAGAACAGATACACCCAAACGGAATGGATTTCTCTCTTCCCAACCATGGGTGCATTTTATGTGACAACATGGCCACAGTAATGAAGCCAGCGGCATTCGACATCCAAATAAGCGAAACAACCGAGTATGAGATCGAGTAATGCTCTTCTATGGTTGGCAACAACGCACCTGGTGCAGCATCGGAGAAACCACCAGCCACTGACCAAAGACACGCGCCCCAAATACGCAAATTGTTCTTGGGAGGGAAAGTTGAAGTCATCACTTTCTTTTCGTCTCTCTGCTGTGAAATCAAAGACAGTGTTGTGATTGAATCTCCCCCGATGTTTCTTCCCAGTATGTTCGCGTTCGAGTGCTTACCTATATTTGTAAAGTAATCATCTGAATGTCTTGTGATTGCAATAGGCCTAGTTGACAATTTGACTTTACTGCCCGCAGCCCTTGGATTCTCCAATTCCAAAGTGGGATTGAATTCCTCTTCTAACCTTGGTGATCTCATTGAATGGGCAGACATATTAGCTAGTTAGTTTCAAGTGAGTCCAATCCCTGTGGACACGTACCCAGAAGGTTATTAGTAGTATTTCAGGGCCGTGGTTTAAACAAAACCTTTGACAACTTATTCAAAGCTAGTTGAAGTTTTAAATCAAAGAATTAGAAAAAGAGGTCAGATTCTCTCAAAGGGAGACCTGGCCTTTTCTAGATCTATACATCTTGGCATAATGTGGGGAAACTTGGGTGCCGGAAAAGGAAAAACTATATTGCGTAAGGAAATGCGGTGCCAGTGGATGAAGCTTCCGTGCAAAGATTTTTGGAACAATTCAACATTAAAAGTTAGTGGTCTGGACAAAAAAGTGGGTGATTCTTTGATGATGCCATTTTAGTAAAAGTTTGTGTGAAAATTGAAATATTAACCAAAAAGTTGATAGAAAAGACTCTCCCCATGGCTGTTTCCCTTCCCGAAAGACCATACGGTTCCGGAAAACTTTGCGTCGCAGTACACCCCCACTCGGGCTCGGGCTCGGAAGCGATATCTGAAGCAAAAGCACCACTGATGACCGCACGGAAAACCCAACTTCCGAGTATACTTTTTTTTATTTTATTTTGAGGAAAAAAATACTTCGGTTTTGGAGACAGCAGCGCGTGTTTAAATCTCGTGTTCAGTGCACATTGCCACATACTAGACCGGATACCTGACCAGAGCGGATTGGTGAATTTTTGGAGATGTAATAGAGGCAAATTGCTGGAAACACATTTAGATTAATTATTTTCTATTTCAGCCTATCGTTGACAGAGTACAGTAAAATTACCCTGTGAACACTTTCTCCCGGTCTGTCCCTTCTGAAATTTTACCAGGCCATGTATTCCCCTTACAGGCACTCACATATTGCACTTGCATTAGACTTGTAAAAAATTAAACCCTACTATGGAATTTCACCAAATAGAACACCAACCCTGAATCTTATGTTCATTACTCTTCTATATTAATCGTTTTTACTATATCTACTTCCCTCGTCATTCTCTTGAGGCTGTAAATATTCCGAACATGGCATTTCTTTCCCATGTCATGCACCCATCAGCTACCAATTACTCCTCTCCAGCAGCCTTGACAAGATCCAAGAATTTCAGTTTCGTGAGCTCGTTTATGAGTTCCTCCTTCTTCGTTTGTCCTACCTTTTCCTGCCCGAGGTCATGGCTCGTACGCACTTGTGTAGCAAGAACGGCGTTGAACAACTTGACAACACCCTTCTGAGCAACCTTCTTGAGTCTTCTCTCCTTTTCAATAATTTCTCTGGCACTCTCGGTCTCACTGGCAGATGGCAAGAGGTTGACCACCCTGAGTTTATCTTCCAAATCCTTCTTCTCGGAACGCATCAATCTCTTTGCCTTGGCCTCCAACTTGTCCGACTCCAACTTCTTCAAGGTGCTCTTGTTACGCACCAAGATGGGGTCTTTTCTATCGTGAGCTTTAAGTTTGGATCCGATAATGGCGTTGAATGCATTGGCAAAAGTACCTCTACCATCATCTGTGTTCTTCTTTTTTTTCTTCAAAGGGAACGAGTCGTCCTCTTCCTCGGCTTCCGAATCGGACTCTTCGCTACTGCTTCCTAAGTTATCTTCGTCGCCAATATCAAACTCATCATTATCGTCCAATCCAGAATCACTTGCGTTGGAAAGATCTTCAACCTCAGCTTCTTCAAGCTCCACTGCTGGAGCAGGCAGACTCTCTTTTGTGACCTTCGAGGCCTTTTTGTTGTCTTTTGTGGGGGTCGTTGCTTTATCGGCGCTTTTTCTTTGTCTTTTTTGTGCCATTATTGAAATTTGTTTGTACTACTTTTGCAGGTGCTTCTCCACTGATAGAATAGTGAAGGCATCTCATCGAGTGCGCATGTGCACACCAGAAGCTGAGGCACTGTGCTGTGAGTTCTCGCTGCGAGTTGCCAAGAGCACTTCTCAAGAGCACTTTCTGAAAAGCAGGAAGCATTAGTATTTTGGATTTTCCATTGGATTCTTGGTTAACTTTTTTTTGTGGGCGGTGCATTTCTCTTGTAGTGGCGAGTCTTTAATCTTTTCGGTATTCTTTTTAGTTCATCTTTTTTTGTCTGTTTTGGTTCCGTGCCGATACAAATGTGGTCGAGGAACTACTCGGTGTAACAATGCCTATGGCAATAATCCCAGGATAGTGAAATCCATGTTGTGCAATTTCTACATGCTTCAACTGGATCTATTGTGAATTCTGTATTCGAGAGTAATAAAAGTTTTAGTCGAAGCTTAATATGAAGGAATATCTTCCCAAATTTACTTCAGTCAAGCCTATCGTCTAAGCTGCATGTATTATTTACACGCGATTTTATACTTGAAGAGCGTTTATGCATCTATCGTTATTTCGTTCATAACTACGTGGTGAAGTAAGCCTACAAGAAATTTTGGAAAATTAAAAATTACTTGATCATATACTTTTGTGTAAGCAGTACGTTTCCGACCACTTTATAAATCAAAATGGGGGTAGTATTTGGAAATTCATATTACAAAAAAAACAATTAATTATTTACACATTCAATGCGTTTTAATGCTGAAAACAGTCACAAAATCAATTGTTTTCAATTAAAGAAAGCCATACACATCCATAAATATAGCTTAACTTTGGTTCAAAGTCAATAGTAGTGTTAAAAATATCCTGTTTTGTCTGGTATCGCACAACGTGGTTTAACTATTAGTGGAGGGTCGACGGGCTTTTTAATTAAATACAGGGGTATCACTTACGTGTATCGTTCTGTGCCAATATAGTATTATTCATATAAGATGATACTACTGTATTCTTACATCATTTTTTTACAATGCCCGTCGTAATAACTTTTCAGATAAAAGTTTGTTTGGAACTTGCGGAATTGCTATAACGGGTATTTCCTGTAGTCTATTGTGACAGGCTGGATGAATACCACCGGTTGTGAATGATAAAAACACTTCGCCTCACTTTTTTGAAGGTTTTTTTTTTTATTCTCCTCACTCAATAAAAACATTCATAATATAACTTGGATTATAAAACTCCCTCTTTTCTTACATGTCCGGATTCTTACATGGCGTCCAACACTAAACACTTGAGAAAACCGTGCATACAATTCGCCGACCTTATTCTTTATTACATGGGCAAGATCACAAAAGATCACAAAATACCACAAAAGATCACAAAAAATATCTGGATTTCCAATCTGCAACACTTTACCCTCTACTTTTCCGATCAGTTACGCTTTTTTCACTCGGGAGATATACAAAAAAAAGAGTAATTCCACCATTCGACAGTTACAGTCTGCTGCGGTTGCAATATTCGCATATGCCCAAATTGTAGATAAATAGAGAGCCAAACCCCCGAATTTTTGTTAATTTTTTTTTTTTTTGTTTTGGAATTTTACCAACAACACTCCAAAGAATATACATTTCACAAACTCAAGCTCCTATTCAAAATGCCCAAATTCTTTACCCAGGCCCCCAAGGCCAGAACCCCACGGTTCCTCCATAGAGCCAAGACGTGGTCCGAGCGACTCGCGCGTGTGTTCCATCATGGTCGCACGTCTGTTTCAGAGAAAAACATTGAGCCTGTGTCTAAGCCAGAAGAATTACTTCTTTTTGATCCACCCAGTTCAAGTCATTCTATGCCTGGATCTGCTGGAGACTTGCAGAGTTTCAATCCAGAATATCCTTCGCGATTCAAAACTATGGAAACATTCAGTTTGACTGCGTCGCCATCCACAGCCACATCTGTCAATAGAGGCAGAAGCCTCAAGGTGCACCATGAGTTACAGGCGGAGATCGAGAGAAAGAACTTGGAACTCTCTCAAATCAAACAAGAGCTCTTGAAAACTCAGACACAACAGGCCTCCCAAGAAATACAAAACTGCGTGCACGATGAAAACATCGCAGATCTCAAGAAGGATATGGATCGTATCAAGGCCGATATTGCTGCGTTGAATATATACGAGGCCGAATGTATCAGAACCTTAAGCACTACGCTTGCACTGAACAAGAAAGAGATCAACCTTGAGTTGGGGGAGAAGCTCACAAAGGTTAAGGATGACCTCTCGGAAGAAATCGAGACCTCGGAAACGCGCCAGAAACAGAAACTTTCTTATGACAAAGACCACCTCAAGACGGCCATCACCATATTATACGAAGAGATCCAGGCCCAAAAGAAAGAGAAGAATAGGTTGCTGGTTTCCTTCGCCGATGACCTCGAGCAAGACATTGATGCCGTACGTGCACGCACCGAGAAGAGGTTGGCGGAAATTGAAACTGAGTCCAAGGCCCTAACCCAACAGCTCTCTCAAAAACGCAGGAAACGGGACTCGTTACGCGGCATCTTGAGGAAGGAATTGAAACACCGCACTGCTAACTTGGACCGGACTTCCGATATCTTGAAGAAAAGACAACTTGAAAAGGAACAACAAAAACAGTGTCTCCTGGATCAAATCGCTGAGATCCAAAGGAAAATCGACGCCCTGAAGATTTCTACACAACACAACGCTGATCAAGTTCAACAGTTAGAGGCAGGCACGCACAGCTTTACCGAGTCTTACGCTTCTCTCGAGGCCGCAAGAAGACTCTTGCACAACAAGCTCCAGGAATTGAAGGGAAACATCCGGGTCTTTTGTCGTGTAAGACCATCTCTGGATCCAGACATGGAATTGGCTCACTTGTACGTTTCCGCCCCGGAGGAGTTGAATGAGGTGGGTAAGCAGGTTCTCACCCTCGAGTCAAATGCTCCCGTGCATGATTTTGGTATGTTGCCTTCACGGGCCGCGTCGCTGCGCTACAATGGAAACTCGCGAAACCCTAACCACAAATTCCAGTTCGACAAGATCTTCCCTCAGGAGTCGGAAAACAGTGACATCTTCCTGGAAATCTCTCAGCTTGTGCAGTCATCGTTGGATGGTTTCAATGTGTGCGTCTTTGCTTATGGCCAGACCGGATCTGGTAAAACCTGGACCATGTCACATGAGGATGACGGTATGATACCCCTCTCCATAAACAAGATTTTTTCCGACATCGACGAATTGACGGATCAGGGTTGGGAATATACCATTGACGGCCAGTTTGTGGAAATCTACAACGAGCTGATTGTTGACTTGCTAGGTGTGGGAAGAAGAGACGTCAAGTACGAGATAAAGCATGATGATATCGCCAGAAAAACCGTCATCACAAACTGCACCAATGTGCGGCTCGAGTCACAAGCTCATGCCATTGAGATTTTGGAAAGGGCTACCCAGAGAAGATCCACAGCTTCAACCATGGTGAATATAAGATCTTCGAGATCCCACTCGGCCTTCATTTTGAACATCAGAGGAACCCATGAACTGTCTGGACAATCATGCGAAGGAACTCTCAACTTGATCGACTTGGCTGGATCCGAGCGTCTCAATTCGTCGCAGGCCAAGGGCGACCGCTTAAAAGAGACCCAGGCAATCAACAAATCGCTCGCCTGTCTAGGTGATGTGATTCACTGTTTGGGACAGAAGCAGAATCTGAACAAGGACGGCCCCGGACATGTGCCTTACAGGAACTCTAAGTTGACCTATCTTCTTAAGCACAGTCTAGGCGGCGACTCCAAAACATTGATGTTTGTCAATATATCTCCCGATGCTCAGAATGTTAGTGAGACCATAAACTCGCTACGGTTTGCCACAAAAGTTAATGATACCCGGTTGAGATAACTTTGAGGGTACACATTTCATTCGGGGCTTGTTCCTAGAATGATTGTCTCGCCGAAAACGGGAAGGCGTATGTATGTTTTAGTATAGATAATAAATTGAATTAAGAATATCAACATCCTATGGTGCTAGATAAGTGTAAGCTCTCCTATATAAGAATCTTCCCCCTGCCATCTCATAGCTAGACAAAACATTCTTTATTCTTCTGCTCCCGAGGCTATTAAGTTTGTATCTGGCATATATGGCGTAGCGGATTTTAAAAGACCTGATTGCGCAAGATCGTCCCACTTCTCTTTATGGGTTTTCACGGCCCAATCCACGATTTCCTTTTGCTTCTCTGGCTCAATACAATAGTTGTGCATGGTCAAAAGTAAATCGGAAGAAAACTCTAGGTTGTAATCATCAATCTCCTCCACTAATTTAACGGCGCCATCCACATTTCCATGGTATGCATGGGCAATAAGGTATTGTTTGAACATTGCATAATCGGGGTATATTCCAAATTGTGAGAGGCTGTTCCAAAACTTCTGCACGTAAGGAAGGCCACTGTATGTGTATGTTTTGATCATGATCTGAGCAGTCTCTTCATTGATGCCTCCATGTTGCTTGGGATTACTTGAAATGGTAAGAAACAAGTCGCTTGCTTTGCCGATATTTTGCAAGTTGGAGTACGCATTCAAAATGGTGTTTTGCATATTAATGTCTTGGGTCTGGATGTTGGTGTCCATCTTGAGGAATTCATGAACTTCGACAACACCCTCTTCGTATAATTTATCGCCAAAGACCTTGAGCAAGTAAGTGTAGATTTCCCGCAGTGGGGGTTTGTTAATGTTTGATTGGGCATGCAATTCGCTGAGCATCTTCATCCGACGAACAATAAGTAAAGCAGCATTCAACCTATCTGCCTCGCAAAAGAATTGAATCACCGGAAGGTATGTCTTAAACGGGATATGGAAATACTTGTGCAACTCTCCGTAAAGAACCCAGTTAGTTCCGAAAGTAGTGTCTTGTTTGTAAGTGACCACAAATTTGTTCAATAGAGAGAACAACTTTTGATAGGACTGGGTATAGGGCAAGTCCACCCGTATCTTTTGGTAAGAGTCCTTGTCAATCTTGGGCAATTCTCGTTTCATCAATTCTATGACATCACCGACACACGCTTCTCTCAACATCTGTTTCGATAGTTCGTGGAGTGCATCTGCACTGCAGCTGGCTGTCATATGTTGTCTAATTTTCTTGAATTGAGCGAAAATGTCCACAACATTCGCCTTGCATCGAGCAGTGATAACCACTAGGTTGTCTAGAGTGTATGCAATTGAAGGATCGATAGATTCAGTCCAGTGTACGGAAGAGGATGTCAAACTCTCGTCGAATAGAGAAATCGCTAGGTCTCGGTCACCTTGGGCAATGGCCCTATCGATCATAATCTTATAGTCAAGAATGGAAAGTTCAACGCTAAATTGCTCATTGAAGTCCTGATATGTCAAATCTAACAACTCTTGTGTGTCACTCACTTCGTATGTAGAAAGTGCTTGAAGGGTATCAGTCAACACAGTGGAAGGGGATTCAGACTCCGCGAGAAAAGGCTCGTATATGTCCTTAACGACGGCAAAAGTTGTTTCGGTTGTATTTCCACGTTGCACAATGGAGGCTTGAAGTAATTTTGCTCGAAGCCTTAAGCTTGGAGAGAACTTTACATCGTCACAGATGATGAAGTCGCATATGCTAGAAAGAAAGGGGTCAAATGAGTCTTTGCCCCGGGATAATTGTATGAGTAATGCCTCGATAAGGCCTTCGTCGTCGATGTTCTGGGTGAATAAAACGGACTTTACTTTGGCGAAATGCTCGTGTTCTCCGTGTGCTTGAAGATGCATTATAATGGTCTCAAGGGCCTCCTTATCGCTTTTTGAGCACCGCACGGAATTCAAGTCTGCCTTGAGTTTGAGCAAATTCAAGAGAACTTCGGTATTGGGAGCCTTCAAATACTGATAAATGCTTTGGCACGCGATATACTGGACCCTGTCAAGATTCCTTTCTGGGTTCAAATACTCATGGACCTTTGGGTTAGAGTCTGTGAAAATCTCCTGGATATGGCTAATGAAAGCATTGACAAAATCGTCATTTACCAACTTATAGTGAGAATTGGGCCCTTGTATTCTCAATACCACCTCGAATGTATCGAGGTTAAGCTCAGTCTTTGCAGCCTGGCGACCCATTAATGCCTTGATGAAATCAGGCCCGGTTTTGTGCCCCACCTGCTGAATCACGTATGCTAGAGAAGCCTCGAGCCCGCCCATATGGGACATGGACCCAATCTCAACCATACTCACCAAAACACTCGTGGGTAATACCGCATCAGTACGTGTAAGCTTTTGGGCTAGAACAGCCATGTATTGTGGATAATCAGTTCGTCCTGAATCGAGGTAGAACCGTGCAGTTTTGTCGAACAACTCGTATACTCTATTCAACGGTAGAAGGTAGTCGATTTGGCCTGTTTCGGCATAGAAACGCATAAATGCACCATTCAAGGTCAGAAAGTACTCATCTGACCAAGCACTATCTACAGGTATATCAACGAGTTCGGATATTTTCGCCCGGAGAAGGTCAAGTCGCTTTTCTTTTGAAAGCTCACGTGTGCGAAGATAGTGCTTGAGTTCAACGATGGAGGGGGGTGTTTTTGTACTTTGTTCCTGGTGTTCTATAATCACCTGCCCATGTTGGGCCATGTCTCGCGATGGAGTTTTGGAGAGCATCCATTTATTCCTTCGTTGGGCCATAATTCTCGGGGAGCCAGCTCTTTTTATAAGAAGAGCATTTTTGTGCAGTGGCTGACATCTTGATAGTATTCCCCTCAACATGGATGCAGAGATTTTGGGAGTTTAGGTAGATTGATGTATTTTGTTAATTGGTGATTGGTGAAAAACTCAAGAGTGCGTGGAAGCGTAATCAGCGTAAGCCGCAGGAAGTTGGAATGGTGCGAGGCTACGATCAATGTAGCCATTGAAATAGAAATGGGAATTATGAATTATGAAGTATAAATTATGAAGTATGAAATATTCTTCAAAAATAAATTTCGTTTCTTTTGGATTTATATGACATACTGGTTGCTCTACATTTACTTCCTTTTTTTTGGTTTCTTGTTCTATTTACAAATAATATTAATTGGTGGGATACACAGAGCACATACCTACCTGGTCCAACAGGACTCTCGTACAGGCTGCTACATCATACACCTAATACATCGTAGATTATGCATCCTCCTCGTAGTCGGGCAAATGCTTCTGTAGCCTTCTGATGGCCCAGTTTTGTCCAATAAACTTAACTTCTGGGTCACTTGCACCCTCGGACTTGGTGTATTCCTTCCAGAACGCAGGATCCTTGAACTTCAGCTTCTCGGGTGCAAACTTGCCAAGTCCCTCTCTGATGGCCAGTACATGCTCCCGGAGGTCTGCGGCGAGTCGCGATCGGAGGTTCTGTGCTTTGGTTCCATGCATGAGTTCAGGCGAAAGATCCTGGGGGTTCTTAGGGTCGGTGTATGTCTCACACAACTTCCTCCACTCCTTTCTGTAGCTCTCGAGACGCTCGTCCAGAATAGCATCACCAAACGTGACGTGGATCTCCGCACCGATATTGTGTGGCAACCATCTCTTGATACCTTCACTTTGGCTGTCTTCAGGGACGATTTTCTCGAACCCGTAAGAATACACAGGAACAACCACCGGCACGCGTGTACTCTCCAAGATCAACCGGGAAACACCCCACTTGAAGTATCTCATGGAGTTGTTCTCGGGTTCTTCTAACTGTAAAACAAACCCCTCAGGGAACACATGGAACCAGGATGTCTTGGATCTGATGAATGGAGATTTAGACATGAGTACATTGGTGGCCTCGGGGTTTGGCCTCATCACCTTCACTGCTTGGGTGACCTTCTGTGGCACCACGCCACTGATGTTGTTGATTTCCTGGAGCAACATGGGTTTCTCCTGTTCTCTGGCCCATGGAGTAAACTCTAAATCTAAAGTATCGTCCGGACTAAGGACTCTGATGGCAGCATCTACAGAACCTTGGAACGGGCCCTCGCCAAATCTCTTTGTGCCCAAAATCTTGCCGAAGTTGAAAAACCACGACAAAGTTGGCGTGGAGAAACAGATATTGTGTGCACCGAATCCCCACCTAATGGTATCGACGTCAGTGAGAAAACGCATGGGGAGCATGGAAAAAAACCCCGGGTCATCCACCACCGACATATGGTTCATCACAGTGAGGAGCGCTCTGTTTTCTTTCCTGGCTCTTTCTAGGGCCCAGTCGAGTTTCTCCACATTGTGCACTTGCGGATTATAGAAAATATTGAGCAAGGCCTTAGACCCCATTAGCATGCCAAAGCATGTGGCGTGCGACACATAGTTCCACCATGGGGCAGTTCTCGGGTATTCCGAAAGAAATTCCTCTCCACGCTTGAGCACGTCCGGGTACGACATGAGTGGGTGTTTTTGTGTGTGTTTGTGTTTGTGTGCTTTTAGTTGTATTAAATGGAAAGCACTTTTGGGCAATCGGCAGGCCAAAAAAAAATTGGTTTCGTGATGTCGCACTGGGTGCGAAACGTGGAGTAAGCAACGGCCTAATAAAAGAGATACAGTAGAGTCGTAGACGATGCGACTTTTGCTTTATATACCTAAACCGGTTTTAAAGATCTGCGGATACGACCAGAAAAGGGAACGTGAGAAAAATCAGGTTGGATGATTTTCAACTTATCCTTTTTTCTGAATTTTTTTCTGATTCCTCCTTTCTGATTCCTCCTTTACCATACCTTTGAACTTATCTCAGTCTCGAAACATTTCTTCAAAAGATAACGTAGTGTCACTCTCAAAGTTGAGCGTAGCAATACAGGACAAAAACCGCAATTTTGTTTCCCGATTTGGAGCGGCCAACTGAATATCCGCACCACCCGTAGGGTCCAATTTCTTGTGCATCTCACCTGCCATAGCTTTGGAAGGTCTCATGGAGCTGAAGTCAAAAGGCTCAATCACTGCTGGGTTGGAGGTTGTTGTCTCCATCTGCCATAAATAATCATCATAACAATATTCCCTGGACGATAACGCAGCCTGTTTCAAGAATAAGTTCTTGGCTTCAATCTTCGCATTCATTTTTGTAATAATTGCTGGCAATTCGAAAAACGAATCTTCTGGATTGCACTCCACACAGCTACGATAGGAGAACGAGAACACATTGAAGATACGGTTGCGATGGCTCACAGCCAATTCGGTGTTCATTTGTTCTAACGTGGCAACCTTGTGGCTGTTATTCATTTTAGTTGATTGAAATGTTTTAATAAGTTCCAAAATATTTTTTTGGGTTTCTGTTGTAATTTTCGTTCAAGTTTCTTCAGGTTGCTGTTCTCGGAAATAAATGGTGTTTGTGGAATGGGTGCAAAAAAACATGCAAGAAAAGTGAGCCCATGTCTTGCCCATATCATTTCACATATTATCTCACCATTACTGCGAAAACTTTGGAAACAATTGAAAATTCTTTTACTTTTTTTTTTTATTTTCTTCAAAGAATCCCAATCACAGTCTTTTTCTTGCGCCTGCTGAGATCCCTTTGATTATCTATTATTACCCTGTTTAGCTGCTCCAAAATGGCTATTGTTTGTGACGGAGATTCTTCAGAAGAACACCCTGACATTGTGATCGACCCATTTGTCACCAAAGCAGAAAGTGCCGAAGCCCGTCGAAGAAAATTGCTTGACATCTTCTTTGCTCTAAGTGGAAACTCGTCCAGTGAGCTCAAGGATACCACGTTAATTCAGCTTTTCTTCACCCATTCCATTGAATTTCTGGACCTTGACACTATGGCCATTTTGAGGTTGAATGCAAGCGATATTCACCACCGGCAACTTTACTATAGCCTTGTTTATTTGGTACAGCATACGGCAATGGTGATAAAAACAAGGGTGTATGCAAAGCTGCTTCAGGATATGCCCTTGACAGATATTCGTCGCATTTGCTACCGAATCGCTGATAGGTATGATTCGCTCTTCTATGTTCCAGTCAAAGTAGAGCCCGAAGAAGAGGACGCTAACATGGCACTTTGCTTCGAATGGAACGATCGTTTTAATTGCATGTGGCCCATTTTGTGCCTCTTGCATCGAGAATACAACAAACTTTAGCTAGCAATAAGAACTACATCCAGTTGAATCCAAATACTTCGAAATTACACTAAATTCTACTTCTGAAACCTGTTGGTCAACACTGTAGGATAGTCAAGGAGAAATTCCCGGTCATAAACCCTCATATCATTTGGCTTTGGGAACATCGCCTTGAACTCGTGGATCTTTGCAGGCAATACTGCCGCAATATGGTTCCTGAAGAACTGTTCTTCCTTTTCGCGAGGACCATAAAATTGCGGCACTAATGGGTCAATGTCTGTCCTCCCAATGGTGTATCTGAGCAAAAGACTCAGTTTGAAGTCGACAAAATCACAAGCACTGATATCACAAAATATCTCTCCGAGTGTCAACCATGGCTGTGACAATATTACACTTGCTTGGGGCAACGCGCCTGCTCTGTAGTGGTCATAGTCAATGTGCGAGGAGACGAGTCTGCGATGAAGCTGCACCTTGGTGTTCATGATCTGCACATCGAGATTTTCGATCGTCTTTATGGGCTGTCTTTGCCGGCGATTCATAAGAAAATGGAATTTCAGTACTGGTAAGCGGGCTCTAGCAAATATCTAGCTGTTTGGGTACTAGTTGTTCTTGGGAGAAGATTCTTGAAATGGGTGCAAAAAGCAAGGCCCGAGTCGCGAACTTGGATTTTAAAGGGTATTATTTTGTGACTGGAGGGATCATGCCCCAATTTTAGGGAATCAATGAAAAAAAAATTGAATCATTTTCTAGATTCTTTTTGTTTTTGTGTATTTATTTTTGGGAACTAACTCGAGGCTGATTATGTAAGGCGATGATGTAAGGCGAATTGATGGAACGTAAACTGTGTCAATTTTGGAGCATGACGAAACGATGCAAGGTTATAACAAATTTCATCAATTTTCACTTGGTGAAGTTTAGGACAAGTTAAATTCTTCCCAAGCACATTAAAACAATTTATTCATGAAAGTCATTGGATTTATTGGTCACGTTTATTGACGTAATTAACCTTCGTTTTTCTTAAGACATACTGAGTAGGTGGTCTCCCCTCAAGTACATTACTTGGCTTCTATAAAATTACCATTACGCAGTTTAGCATTATATCACTCCGTTCTGATTAACCTTGAATTACTTTAAAGGTCTATCTATGACCTTGTAGTTGTTGTTTTTTTTTGGTTTTGTTTTTTTTTTTTGTTTCCAGTTTTCAAAATATCTATTTTTCAAAAATTTCAAAAATTTGCAGCACTTATTAAAAAAAACCATTCCCAATGAGATTAGAAATTCTTTACAAATATATCTTAAAAATGTTAAATTCAACAATTTCTTTTAAAGCATTTACAGATTAGGAAAGGAAGACACTTTTCTTTAAAAATATGAATTATATAAAGAATTGACGAATTTGAGCGACGACACACTGTTAAAATCCACTTCGCCAGTCATGTTCCCATTTTTTGGGACCCGCACTAGTACTTACTAAGGCACCCATTTAGCCACCCATGACTCTTCATCTTTGGGATATGTTGCCAGCATATGAAAAACAAAAAGCCCCAATTTAAGTGACGTTACTATTCATTTCTCTTTTCTTCTCCCTTTTTTTTAGTTCCTTCCCAACCTCAGAGCACCTAATGAGCTGGCACACAATGGTCGTCTTAGGA
>JAJMIV010000179.1:5292-19387 GCA_030563445.1 Metschnikowia gruessii
TACTTCAATAATTCTGCTGCAATTTCACTTATGTGGGGGTTCACGTATGACATATAATTTAGTTCTTTTAAAATCAAAGAAGAGCACAATGGGATACGGGGCTGTGCTGTCATTCACCGATTGATTTTACTTTCGGAATATAGAAAAACAGAGAAAATAGTCAGGTATGAAATGGGAATAGGCGCTACTCTCAAGTATTTAAGATTCATGTAACAACGTTCAATATATCCATGCCAATTGTGTGTATTGATGGAATTTGAAGCCGGAAAGGTACCCCGGAAAGATACACATTGATGAAGTATTCATGGCTATTGTGGAATATATCACCTATGAAATAGAAAAAAGGGAAATAAAACAAGAGAAAAGGAACAGTTGAAAGTCTCCATATATGTTTATATTCCTAACCCTGGAAAAAAAAAGTATACATTTAAATTCTAATGAAGGAGAAAGTACTTGTTAATTCAAAGATACACCGCGATAGCAGGGCTGGACGAATCACTGAGCATTGTCATTTTCTGGTAAGTTATAATGGAGAATATGAATGCCCCCAGATAGAGTTGATAAAACAGCAAAAAGAATAAAGAAAGAAAGATATTGCCCTGAATATAATGGGTAAAAAAGAGGGGTAGTCTGCACGTTGCGATCAGGTATTAGCGAGTTCATACCTCATAAATTAATTTGACTTATTTGCACACATTGTAAGCATCTCAAGAACACGATATATCTGAATCTCTCTAATTAATTGTCCCATTTCCCCTTTCCCCAATTTGGGCCTCGTGATCGTCGAGTTTTTTCGTAGTCCTAGTATCCTATTTTCGAAAAAAACTACTGGCACCCAGGGGAGTGCTGGTCACGGATTTGAATTTCTTGGCGCAACAGTTCACTCTTACCCAAAGCTACTCAAAATTTTCTAAATTACCAGACAGTGATCATTAAAAGAATTTCACAATTCCAGGTATTACTATATTAATGTAGCCTAAATTGCGAAGCAAAATGTATTCAGGGTAGTTATCGTCCTCCTAGATTCTCAAAATTCTGGTAGAGTGGTTGAATGATCGTAGCAAGATCCCAAAAAGGGCGATTCGATCTGGTTCTGCGGAAACAAGGCGGATATCTTGATGCTCAAAAACTTATTTTCAAGCTAGACGGAATAATTTAATACCTGATTCATTAAAAAGAGAAGTCAGCGCTGAGGAAGCGCCTCTATTTTATTATTCGCTGGTTCTTGCAATTACTTAAATATACAAAAGTGCCTGCGTCTGGCAAGCAATAACACACATGGTGATGAAAATACTCTATAAAAACACTGAAGAAAAAAAAAAACATCCCGTATCTTTGATTTGATTGCCGCTACAAAATGCGGGGAATTTTATTATAACCGAAGACAATACTGCAATTCCAACTAAATCGAGGTAAATGGTCCTGTAAAAGAACCCCAACCGAAGTAAAGCGAAACTACATCAGCAAGAAACTGATTTGGGAAATCGATATCGAAAACCTTTGTACTTAGTTGGACCCTGTTTGCGCCAACAAGCCAGAATTACCCATATTTATAACGTTCAGAGCATATTGCTGCTTTTGAATGAACTTCTTAAGATTATGGAAAAATTGAGCTTTTTCCATCTTGAAGTCAAAGCACGAGGGCGATTTTGAAAATCAGCCATTTCTTGGCCCAAGCCCGGCTAAAACTACCCACTATTTTGTGTTATGGTTGGCACAATTTCAGTCCTTTAACGTAGTTCCCACATGGGGTTTACTAAGGAGGCGTTTATAAAATCTTGATCCAAGGATCAATCTAATGTCAACGATCTATAGGGGGCACTTAAAAGAAGCGTATGTATTTTAGCCCATAATACATGCCCCACAAGAGACCGGAATTTTAGTTGTATATTTCAAAGTCTGTTGGATGGATTCGGACTTTTTTAAGATACCTCATTTGAAAGAGCGTAGTAGATCTAGGTAATTATTACACTTGAAAAGTAATGAAATTTGCGAAGACCTCCATGAACAGTGTATACGGATTATTTGGCCGATCAAACGAAGCCGCCTCCGCCACATGAGAAATACTTTCACTACGAAACTTTCCCCGCAAACATTCCCAGCAGACCAGGAATTGACTCATCTTCTTGAAACAGATTCGTGCTCAAGTTTTTAAAGTCGCCCTGTAATTACCCCAGAAAAGCCCAATTTCATGTGATAACATTTTGGGTCGAACCTGGCTCGTTAAAGTCGGTTCTCGCTGATACTAAAGGTGCGAAGAAGACCACATGGAAGTTAGCTACAATTAATAGCACCCCTTTCCACAGTTTTTATAGCTATCCTTTTTTCTTTTTCTCTGGAAGGGAAATATTCGAGGAGGCTCAAAATTTCTTCCCTATAGGGTGTGGGGTATTTTTGAAAGTCATTGCCACGCACCAGCCTTCCATGCCTGTTTAAATAAATGGACTGAACCTGAGCGTCTCGATAAATTCATGTTATTGGAAAAATTAGAAGCGGCCGAGCATTACGGCCTTTAGTAATTATCGATAGAAGGCTCAATTCCAGTATTGAAGGGTGTCATATAATATACGAGAAGCCGTGAAGTAAACAAAAAAAAAAAACGCCAAGTATCAATTCAAACGCAGGTGGGTGACATGGTGCTCACTGCCTAAGATGAATCTTTATCTCTGAGCCCCGATAAGGCGAATTCACCTCCACTATTTCGAACCTTACAGGTCATGTTAATATTTTTACAATCAAGAATTTCATTTTGACCCCAAAATGGCCAAATCAAATCGCTTTGAGACAGATCACAAATGGCAAATTTCAGCAGCATTGCCTGTGTTGGCCTGGCTCGCGCTTTGGGATTACGCGTTCCACGAACACAAGAATAAAAAAAAAAAAAATCATCGCGTTGGTTGAGCTTATGGTACAGATTGGTCACCTGACCTGAATTTAAAGTATCTTGGTCATTCTATTTGAACATACACATTCTTCCAGAAGGCATTCATAGACCAGGACTCCGATATATACCCATTAACCAACATATATTTCAGTGTGGCTTCCTTCATTTATATAAAAAATAAGAAACAACGGGAAAATCAAATAAAATGGGTAAGCTCATCACCAGTTCTTTGGGCTTAAGTGCAGTGGGCATCGCTTCTTTCTTTTTTGGCAGATCATCAACTCCTGCTCCTGTCGAGCCAGTTCTGCCAAACAACTCTTCTTATGGTGGTGCTGTTGGAAAGCCTGGAGGATCTGACATTATCGGCCCATCGCCAGTGCAACCAGATGCATTTTACAAATATGGGTTCCCCGGCCCGGTGCACGATCTCTCTAAGCACTCGGAGTTCATTACCTGTTACGACCGTGCTAAAAGAAACCCATACTGGGTGCTTGAACATATTACAAAGGATTCTATCAAGCGTTCAGACGGGGTGGACCGGAAGAAATCGGTATTTCAGGAAGACGAGAGCGTGCCTGTGAAATTCCGGGCCAGACTTCGGGACTTCTTCCGGTCTGGCTACGACCGTGGTCATCATGCCCCTGCTGCGGATGCAAAGTTTTCTCAGGTGGCCATGGACGAGACTTTCCTCTTGACGAATATGTCGCCGCAGGTTGGAGATGGGTTCAACCGTGACTACTGGGCACACTTCGAGGACTTCGCTCGTCGTCTTACAAACAAGTACGACAGTGTTCGTATTATGACTGGTCCTCTCTACTTACCAAAATTGTGCGATGATAACAAGTATCGTGTGACGTACGAAGTCATTGGATCGCCACCAAATATCGCTGTCCCAACGCACTTCTTTAAGCTTATTGTAGGTGAGAGGTCTGGTGACGCAAATATTGCTGTGGGTGCTTTCGTGTTACCAAACGATACGATTGATAATAACGAGCCTTTGACGAAGTTCCAAGTGCCTGTTGAGGCATTGGAGCGCAGTGCGGGACTCGAGTTGTTGCACAGGGTGCCATATTATAACAAGAAGGATTTATGTAAGGAGGCAAAGTGTGAGATCATTGTGAGGGAGTTCCCCAAACAGGTGAGTGGTCTTTTGCCCAGTGGATCCTCTAAGTAGCGGGACCATCGGCATGATGTATATATATTATAGAGAAGATACAGAAAACTTGTTACAAGTGCTATCTCCAATTTGTTCAACGTTACATTTCATTACTTTGAAGTGTTCATTTAGATCCTTGAGGTCTCATGTTACACCGGGATTGTTCTACCATTACTAGTTTAGTATCTCTTAAAACCAGTCACATTGAGTTCCAACTTTCCATGAAATTGAATTTTCCATCACTGCAGGGAGGGCTGCACGGGCACCAAAGCTAGGATGACAAGGATAGAATACATGATAGTACATTTATTGTGCAGGTATTGACATGATTAGTATCAATGGTCTGTATAAGTCGTAAATACAGAATGGGCATAGAGAAAAGTTGATTGAAGGATCTATGATAGTTGTTTAGACGTCTTTCTGTTGAATCAAACGTGTCAAAGGTTATAACTAGGCTGCAAAGCTGCTTGGAAGTTTACAGCCACAAATGTCTAGAACAATACGGTGTATATCTTAAAATGAAGTATAACACATTATTTAGTGTCTTAAATTTCGAAAAGCCAGGTATTTTATTCGATTTTGCCATTGTGTTGTATCTGGTAGATTATTGCAAAGGTTAATGGGACACGACGGCCCCCGGATCTGCCCGGGAACGTCGCACACAAGTGGGGCGAGGCAACGCCTTCGTTGCGACGGGTCCAAACTGGTCCGACATTGAAGTCGCGCTCTTTCAAGGTGTTTATTGGGCCTCGTGCGATTGGGTACGTTCTCCGGGGCAGAGAAGAATCCATGCAGTGTCGTCGTAAAAAATAGCCTCGACCTCATTAACTTTTGGGAATTCTGTTCGATAATAAAGTTGTTGAAGTTTCTCTATTTCTCAAAATTTTCACTATAAATTGCCTCTATATTATGAAAATTACGAGCGCGTACCGGGATAGCTTGTCCACATATAAACAACCAGGGATAGGGGGGTTTGCCACGTCGACGTAGCTGATGAAGTATTTTCGCGTCTCGCACCGTTCAGGTTAAGTATGAATTATGAGCTCCAAGACATAAGAAGCACAATAGAGTAGACCCGCGAAGAGAATCAGGATCTGATTTTCAAAGAAGAATGAAGAAGATCAGTTTTTTTTTAATCTTAGCAGTCGATAGTCAGAGTGCAGTCTTGTTTCACCAGCTGCATTCTAGTTTGGTGAAGGCTTAAAGACAAAATCAATAAAAAAATACCGCCTTCGACCTCAATTAGAATATTTAGGGCGGGATCGAATTCCTCAATAGGTATACGAAACCAGAACAACATTGGGACACAAGACGTTTCAGAATTAAATAGAGTATTCTGTTTGCATTTTGCATTTTGCAACATTTTCTTAATCGACTTTAATCTTTTTTGGCATTTGGGTAATTGTTTAATTTGGCCTTGGGCAGAAGCTGAAACGATGGGCTCCCAGCCCGGGGCTTGGCCGGTGGTGTGTCGGTTTTCAACCCCAAAACCTGTACGCGTTGAAACATCCCCAGTGATAATGGTGCTTTTTCTGTCACAGCCTGAGTGCACTCAGATCCACTGCCCGGGAAGCTATTGGTGCTAAAAGAACAGAAAGGTAAAAACCCAACCAACCGGTAGGAGAGAATACGCAGGTGAAAATTGATAGTGATATTAATTACAGTAACATAGTAATAATAATAATATTATTAAAATAGTAAGAAAATTTTTACAAGTAGATAATAATTCTACTAATAAATTCGCCACTTCCACTGATTGAGTTCAATATGCAACGAAAGAAGTTCTAAGATTTGATAGGATAATTGACTAGCGGGTGAACTAGGTGCTCATTATTTTTCGCCCGCATTTTCTTCCTTGTTTCTCCTTTGGAAGAAAATAGCTAGAGACATACAGTGGTCGCCGCGAATCAGACAATTGCGAGAGACATTGTGGAGACATTGTAGAAACGCCGGCCACATAGAGATTTGATTGGGTGACCATGTTACGCCCATTGTTTTCCATACGGTAATGATAATCCTTATAGAAAACCCAACTTAAAATGTACCCATTAAACTTTAGCTATACGTCCGAAGAACAACAAGAAATGGCCCCAGACATCAGGCAATAAGGCCCAGCACCACCGAGGCCCAGACCCACCATGTACATCTACGCACATCCACGGACCCACCCGCACTGGCCCACACGCAGAGCCACGCGCACCACCACCAGTATTTCTCCCCAACAAACGGCGGTGTCTGCACATAATTGTTGAGAGTTGCAAAAGCCGGAAAAACCCAAAAAACGCCTCGCGTACGGGCTGCGTCCAGGGCCAGATTAAATATCTTACCTCTTCCTTGTTAATTGGCCAGAATAAAGAGAAAGAAAAATCCAGGAAGCTTTTCTTTTTTCAATCTTTAGACTAAAGTTCAAGAACAATCTTCCCGTTACAGTCCCCAACTGCCGTGACAATATTCCAATTTCCAGTCCATAACTATCAGTACCACACCTGTTATCCTGGAAACTTTTCGCTGCACTAACTACGAGGACAATTTTTCCAACTCATACCCAATTCTGAAAAAAACCACACCGTTTTTTCTTTTCGGGATATCCAAAGACTATCAATTTTTCACGTGAACTTTTCTGATCGAAACAGTTCTCATTATTTAAGAGAAAAGAGAAAACCACCAAAAAAATCTCCCAAAAATGGCTTCTGCTGCTGCTCACCGTCCATTTTCTCTTACCCACGGGTCCATAGAGCACACCATCTTGGTGCCCACCAACCTTTTCTTCAAGTACTCTCAGTTGAAGGAACAATTCGACAAGGCCTTGCCTGTTCCAACTGAAGGATTTGCCGCCGATGACGAGCCTGCTTCCCCTGCTGAATTATTCGCCAAGTTTGTCGGATACACCGCTAGCTTGGTTGATGCCAACGTCGAGGGTCAGTTCGACGAGATCTTGCCCCGTGTCTTGCAGGAGTTTGAGGCCCGCTACTTTGCTGGCTCTGACATCCACACTTTTGCCGCCCAGTTGCTCGAAGACGAGGCCTACCCAACCACCACTTCTAAGGTCAAGGAGGTGCTCAAATCATACTTCGATGCCGTGATCAGCTCCAATGCTGTGATCCCAAGGGCTGACTCTGACTTGTTGAAGAACTCTGCTTCCAGAGACGCAAAGACCTTGGCTATTTTCGGTGGTCAAGGTAACGCTGACGACTACTTTGAGGAGTTGCGCGAGTTGAACTACATGTACAAGGGCTTGATTGCCGATTTGCTCTCGAAGGTGGCCTCCACCTTGTCTACTTTGGTGAAGACCACTGAAAATGTCGACAAGATCTACACCCAAGGCTTTGACATCATGGCTTGGTTGAAGAGCCCCGACCAGACTCCAGACCAGGACTACTTGTTGTCGGTTCCAGTCTCGTGCCCATTGATCTGTGTGATCCAATTGTGTCACTATGCCGTCACCTGTAAGACTCTCGGTGTCACTCCTGGTGAGTTCAGAGACCACCTCGTCGGTGCTACCGGTCACTCCCAAGGTTTGGTCACTGCCGTCGCTATTGCATCCGCTGACTCTTGGGAATCTTTCTACGAGAACGCTTTGAAGGCCGTCTCTTTGTTGTTCTTCATTGGTGCCCGTTGTTTGACCACTTACCCAAGAACTTCCTTGCCACCAACCATGTTGCAGGACTCCTTGGAGAACGGTGAGGGTAGACCTTCGCCTATGTTGTCTGTTCGTGACTTGCCTCGCGAGGATGTTGAGCAGTTCATTGCCACCACCAACAAACACTTGCCTGCTGAAAAGCACGTTGCCATTTCCTTGGTCAACGGTGCCCGTAACTTGGTTGTCTCTGGCCCTCCAGAGTCTCTCTACGGTCTCAACTTGACCCTCAGAAACAACAAGGCTGCTTCTGGATTGGACCAAGCTAGAGTTCCTTACTCCCAGAGAAAGTTGAAGTTCGCCAACCGTTTCTTGCCAATTCTCGCTCCATTCCACTCTCACTTGTTGCAACCAGCTACTGAGTTGATCTTGGACGATGTATCTAGAGAGAACTTGCAATTCAATGCTGCTGATCTTAAGATTCCTGTCTACGATACCTACACCGGTGAGAACTTCCAGGATTTGTCCACTGACATTTCTGCCAGAGTCACTGAGTGCATCACCCAATTGCCCGTTCACTGGGAGGCTGCTACGCAATTCGAGTCTACCCACTTGTTGGACTTCGGCCCCGGTGGTGTGTCTGGTTTGGGTGTTTTGACCCACAGAAACAAGGAGGGTACTGGCTCCAGAATCATTATTGCCGGCGCCATTGATGTTGCTATTGACGACGAGTATGGTTTCAAGCAGGAAATCTTCAACAAGAGTGCCAACTCCATCAAGTGGGCACCTAACTGGTTGGAGGAGTTCAAGCCTAAGTTGGTTAAGACCACTGCCGGTAAGGTGTTTGTCGACACCAAATTCTCCAGATTGTTAGGAAGAGCTCCTCTTATGATTCCTGGAATGACTCCTACCACCTGTAACACCGAGATTGTCACTGCTGCCACTAACGGTGGTTACCACATTGAGTTGGCCGGTGGTGGTTACTTCAACGCCAAGGGTATGCAAGCCGCTTTGGATGAGATCACTCAAAACCTCACCCCAGGAAGCAGCATTGGTATTAACTTGATTTACGTCAACCCTAGAATGTTGCAATGGGGTATTCCTTTGATCAAGGAGTTGAGAGAGAAGGGCTACCCAGTCCAATCCTTGACTATCGGTGCCGGTGTTCCATCGTTGGAGGTTGCTACTGAGTACATTGAGACCTTGGGTATGACCCACTTGGGCTTGAAGCCAGGATCGGTTGACGCTATCAGTGCTGTGATTGCCATTGCCAAGGCCCACCCAACTTTCCCAATTGTCTTGCAATGGACTGGTGGTAGAGGTGGTGGTCACCACTCTTTCGAGGACTTCCACCAACCTATCTTCCAAATGTACTCTAAGATCAGAAAGTGCTCTAACATTGTCTTGGTCGCCGGTTCTGGTTTCGGTTCTGACGAGGACACTTACCCATACTTGACTGGTTCTTGGTCTACTGCTTCCAACTACCCACCAATGCCTTTCGATGGTGTCTTGTTTGGTTCGCGTGTCATGACCGCCAAGGAGGCTCACACTTCCTTGGAGGCCAAGAAGCTCATTGCTTCGTGCCCAGGTGTTCCAGACGAGCAATGGGAAACTACTTACAAGAAGCCTGCTGGTGGTATTGTCACCGTGAGATCTGAGATGGGTGAGCCTATTCACAAGATCGCCACCAGAGGTGTTATGTTGTGGAAGGAGTTGGATGAGACCATCTTCAACTTGCCAAAGAACAAGCTTGTTGAAGCTTTGAACAAGAAGAAGGACTACATCATTGAGAAATTGGACAAGGACTTCCAAAAGCCATGGTTTGCTCGTAACGCCACTGGCGTCTGTGACTTGGAGGATATGACTTACCAAGAAGTTGCCAACAGATTGATTGAGTTGATGTACATGCAAAAGTCCGGCAAGTGGACTGATATCACCCTCAGAAACTTCTTCGCCAACTTCTTGAGAAGAGTTGAGGAGAGATTCACCTCTAAGGCCGACCAAGTCTCTTTGATCCAGAACAACTCTCAATTGACTCAAGACCCTCAAGAGTTCACTGACAAGTTCTTCGACGCTTTCCCAGTTGCAAAGGAGCAATTGATCTCCGAGGAAGATTGCGACTTCTTCTTGATGAGCTGTGCTGCTCCTGGTCAAAAGCCTGCTCCTTTCGTTCCTGTCTTGGACGAGAGATTTGAGTTCTTTTTCAAGAAGGATTCTTTGTGGCAATCCGAGAACTTGGAGACCGTCTTTGATGGCGATGTCCAGAGAACTTGTATTCTTCATGGCCCAGTTGCTGCTCAATTCACCAACAAGATTGATGAGCCTATCAAGGAGATTTTGGATAACATTCACGATGGCCACATCAAGAAGTTGATCAAGGACGAGTACAGCGACGACGAGTCCAAGATCCCTGTTGTTGAGTTTTTCAGCAGCTCTTCTCCTGTGCAACCAAAGGAACTTTCTGGTGTTGCTGTTGAGCAATCGACTTCTAAGACAATCTACAAGGTTGGCTCTAAGCTTCCTTCCAAGAACGAGTGGCTCCAAACCTTGGGCGGCGACAAGTTGAACTGGTTGTACGCTTTGATCTCCACCAACAGAATTGTTCAAGGCCAGAAGCACGTTGCCAACCCTGTTCATGACATTTTGGGCCCTGCTCCAAACTCTGTGGTTGAGATTGAGACTGGCTCCGATGCCTCGAAGATTTCCCTTGTTCTCTCTGAGAATGTTCAAGGTGATCTCAAGCCTGTTGTTGAGATCAAGATCAACGAGAAGTCTCAGATTGAAATGAACTTGATTGAGCACAGAACTGCCGATGGTAAGCCTGTCCCATTGCCATTCTTGTACAACTACAAGCCAGAGGATGGATTTGCTCCAATTGCTGAGGTCATGGAGGGTAGAAATGACAGAATCAAGGAGTTCTACTGGAAGTTGTGGTTCGGTAGCGATGTTCCTGTCGACTTTGATATCGATGTGGAGCAGGTCATTCCAGGTGAAGAGGTCACTGTTTCTGGAAAGGATATCTCCGAGTTTACCCATGCTATTGGTAACACCTGTGAGGCTTTCATTGACAGACCAGGCAGAAAGACTTTGGCCCCAATGGATTTCGCTATTGTTGTTGGCTGGAAGGCCATCATGAAGGCCATCTTCCCAAAGACCATTGACGGTGACTTGTTGCAATTGGTTCACTTGTCTAACGGCTACAGAATGATCCCAGGTGCTGCTCCATTGCAAAAGGACGATGTCCTCTCCACCAAGGCTGTCATCAATGCTGTCTTGAACCAGCCATCTGGTAAGAAGGTTGAGGTTGTTGGTACCATTTACAGAGACGGCGAAGCAGTCATGGAAGTTACTTCTTCGTTCTTCTACAGAGGCCAATACCTCGATTACCAGAACACATTCCAGAAGGTTACCGAAGACCCTGTCCAAATCTCCTTCAAGTCCAGCAAGGATTTGGCCATCTTGAGATCCAAGGAATGGTTCCACTTGGATAAGGAGGTCGAGTTGATGGACCAGACTTTGACTTTCAGATGCGAGTCTGTCTACAAGTTCAAGTCTGAGGATGTTTACTCGTCTATTAAGACCAAGGGTAAGGTTTTGTTGGAGTTGCCTACCAAGGA
The DNA here is from genome assembly GCA_030563445.1 of Metschnikowia gruessii. NCBI lineage: Eukaryota > Fungi > Ascomycota > Pichiomycetes > Serinales > Metschnikowiaceae > Metschnikowia > Metschnikowia gruessii. The sequence goes on from JAJMIV010000179.1 coordinate 16,527, forward strand.
GGTTATTGAGATTGGCTCTGTGGACTACGAGGCTGGTGTTTCTCACGGTAACCCAGTTACTGACTATTTCGCAAGAAACGGTCAAACCATCGAGCAAGACATCAAGTTTGAGAATGCTATTCCACTCGCTTCTGGTGAGGAATTGAGATCCAAGGCTCCATCTACCAATGAGCCTTATGCCAAGGTTTCCGGTGACTACAACCCTATTCACGTCTCCAGAGTGTTTGCTGCTTACGCCAAGTTGCCAGGTACTATCACTCACGGTATGTACTCTTCTGGTTCCATCAGATCTTTGGTCGAGGAGTGGGCTGCTAACAGCATTGCTTCCAGAGTTAGAGCTTTCAATGCTACTTTTGTCGGTATGGTCTTGCCAAACGACATTTTGCAAACTTCTTTGGTCCACATTGGTATGGTGAATGGTCGTAAGATCATCAAGGTCGAGACTAAGAACGTTGAGACCGACTCTACCGTTTTGGTTGGTGAGGCTGAGATTGAGCAACCAGTTACTACTTATGTCTTTACTGGTCAAGGTTCCCAGGAACAAGGTATGGGTATGGACTTGTACAACAACTCTGATGTTGCCAAGGAGGTTTGGGACAGAGCTGACCGTCACTTCGTCAACAACTACGGTTTCTCTATCCTTGACATTGTGAAGAACAACCCTAACGAGTTGACTGTCCACTTTGGTGGTGCTAAGGGTAGAAAGATCAGAGACAACTATATCTCCATGATGTTCGAGACTATTGGAGATGAGGGTGAGATCAAGTCTGAGAAGATTTTCAAGGACATTGACCACACTACTACTTCGCACACTTTTGTTTCGCCAACTGGTTTGTTGTCTGCCACCCAGTTCACTCAACCAGCCTTGACTTTGATGGAGAAGGCTTCCTACGAGGACATCAAGTCCAAGGGATTGGTTCCATCCGATGTCATGTTCGCTGGTCACTCCTTGGGTGAGTACTCTGCTTTGTCTTCGTTGGCTAACGTCATGCCTATCGAATCTTTGGTTGATGTTGTTTTCTACAGAGGTATGACTATGCAAGTTGCCGTGCCAAGAGATGAGTTGGGCAGATCCAACTACGGTATGTGTGCTGTCAACCCAACCAGAGTGAGCCCTACTTTCAACGATGCTGCTTTGAGATTTGTGGTTGATGAGGTTTCCGAGAAGACCGGCTGGTTGTTGGAGATTGTCAACTACAACGTCGAGAACACCCAGTACGTTACTGCTGGTGACTTGAGAGCTTTGGACACTGTCACCAATGTCTTGAACGTTATCAAGTTGAACAAGATTGACATTGTTAAGCTTCAAGAGCAAATGTCCCTCGACAAGGTCAAGGAACACTTGAAGGAAATCATCGATGAAGTTGCTGCTAAGTCTTTGGCCAAGGAACAACCAATCGACTTGCAAAGAGGTTTTGCCGTCATCCCATTGAAGGGAATCTCTGTTCCTTTCCACTCTTCTTACTTGATGTCTGGTGTTAAGCCTTTCAAGAGATTCTTGTGCAAGAAGATTCCAAAGTCTTCTGTTAAGCCAAATGACTTGATTGACAAGTACATTCCTAACTTGACCGCCAAGCCATTCCAGATCACCAAGGAATACTTCGAGGAGGTCTACGAGTTGACTAAGTCTGACAAGATCAAGTCAATCATTGACAACTGGGAGTCTTACGAGAAGGCCTAAGTGTTTCCACAAGGATCACGCGGTGTCTTCATTGATCTACTGGCAAGATCGAGTGAACGTACGAAGAGAGAGAAGGATGAAACAGAAAGGACAAAATATTAATTCGGAGGAAAATTTGATATTGATTGCCGATGATAGGCGTCAAAAGCACGTGGTACTGCTTTTGCTGCTTACCTGGTGATGCTCCTCCATTTGTATTTAGGTTATAGAACGGAATAATAATATTGATTTAAAAAAAATATTTCTATGTAGAATGGCCTTATAAGGCGGAGGTGAGCGGACTGGAGATGTTGACAGGCGTGAATTTCTTTGGCATTGAAACTCTGGGGAACCTTGACTTTAATCTTTGTGTAACCAAATCCATATCCAAGTGCCTGGTTAAACTGAGGCGAGGAATGCAGCCAATATAATGATCATCGTCGAGATGAACATCCAATGGATCCTGGGTATGACATCCAGGGGAAAGAGATAATCTAATCGAGTGCTTTTGACCGCCAGGGCTGGTAGAGTCTCCAGATTCGTAGATCTCAAAGGTGATCTGAGACAAGTAGTCCAACTCAGGCAAAGCATTGCGAGCAATCTTCATAGGAAGCTGGGCACCGTAGATGATATTCAAAAGCGTGTAGATGTGGGATTCTTTGGTAAAGTAGTTCACCACAGCTGCCTTGCCGTGTTTCTTCATATCCTGAATATCAGAAAGAATCTGCTTAGCCAAGGGCAAAGATGTCAACAAGCCAATGTCGAGTTTCTCTTCGTCCTTGATACCATACTCTTGAGGACAGATGAAATCGAAAAGGACCTTGGAAAGTCGGTATAACTCTCTGAGCCGGGCAAAAGTTGGGTCATCAAACTCATTTTCTGGTGCCTTCTTGGAAGAGGGACTCTCTTTAGTGGCTGGCTCATCCTTAGCAGATGAAGATCCTTTCAAAACCCAACCCAAGGATCCCGCTAAAGCACTGAGACTGGTGATGTTTGCAATGCCTGAAGAATTCGACGAAGAAGAAGTGGCCGGAGCGGTTTCGCTAGGAATCTTAAATCCGTTCATGGCCAAGATGTTGATTGGGTACTCACTGACCAAACCTGACGAGTTTACAGTATCGCCACAATTCTCAGCCAAACGTTTGAGAAGCTTCTTGTCGGCTGGATCGTACGAAAAGATCTTGCGCAAGAATTGCCTGTT